>JZKD02S1687408.1:533637-569033 GCA_000966675.3 Picea glauca | reverse complement strand
ATGTTTTTTTTTAATATTAATGATTTTAGATTTAAGTTTGATTTTGAAATCTTTTTCTATTAATTATTATGAAACTAATATTAAAATTTACTTCAAGAAAAATTATGATAAAATTTATTGCTAATATTTTTAAAATAAATTATTTATTTGATGCTTCTAAATGCTTAGTTTATACATGATGTTTCATATAAACTCTTTTAATATATTACATGTTTTACTGTTCAGAATATTTCATTTTTAGTTTTTTAACATTGATATGTATATTTATCTTTATTTTTATGATTATTATTTTGTACTTATTTTTTTATATTAAATGCGTTAGTAGTTATAATATGTTGAAAGGTTTTTGCAAAATTTACTAATATTTTTACCTTTATAAATGTTACTTTCAATAAAATTGAAAATTATATTACTAACTTTATTTACTTTCTATTTTAAATATCCTGATATTTATAATATAATAAGAGGAAAGTTTCTTGAAAATTTTAATAAATACTTTTCACATTTATTAATGTTATTTTTAATAAAATTGAAAATTATAGTATTGAACTTCATTTATTTTCTATTTTATATTGATCATCTTGTTATTTAAAATTAATTTATAAAGATAGATTATTCTTTTTCTTGTTTTTCTAAAATAAATACAAACTTGTTTGTTAAATATAATAAATTAAGTAACATATTTTATATTTTTTTCACATTTATTATAATTATTTTATTATTATAAGAGTTTATAGTTTTATTTTTATTAATTTTTTTAAAACAAGGTTATCTAAGTTATGGTTAGGTAGAATCAATGTTGTTTTTCATAATTATTATATTTGTTCTTATATTAATCATTTTAATGTTCATAATATTTTTACTTTCTTTCGTTCATTGCTTTATGGTTTTATTGTTTTTCATTTTTTGAGATAAAAAAAATTGTAGATTTCTATTTATAACATATAAAAAATTGTTGCATTTTTAATATGTGCAAAATTATTTAATAAAAGTTTAGGAAGATGATCTTCCTTACATTTGATGATTTAACATAAGATAAAAATAAAAACAAAATGAAACATTTGCTCTTCATTTGGCATTTCTATACAATATTCACCTTTTTAAGAGCATAATATGAAGGGCGAAATAACAGAATACTTGGCTAGATTCCAAGATTGTCAGCAATTCAAGGTTGAACACCAACATCTAGCCGACCTATTATAGCCACTACCAGTACTAGAATGGAAATGGGAGACCATATCGCTAGACTTTATAATAGGTTTTCCAAAAACTAAGAAACATAATGACTCTATCATGGTTGTAATCGATAAACTCAGTAATTCTGCACACTTTATTCCTATAAAGTCTACTTTTAAAACTACAAACATTTCTAAAATATTCATGAAATTTTTTTTTAGACTGCATGGTATTCCTAAAATGGTTATTTCAAATAGAGACGTAAAATTCACGTTTTCTTTTTGGAAGGAGTTGTTTGCAGGGCTAAATACTAATTTGAATTTTAGTACGAGTTATCATCCAAAAACCGATGGACATACCAAAAGGACAAACCAAATCATATAGGATATGCTCCACATGTACGTAAGAACAAAACTAAACAAGTGGGAAGACTATATACACTTGGTAGAATTTGCATATATCAATGGGTACCAAAATTCGGCCAAGTTAAGCCCTTTCAAGGTATTATACGATAGAAGGTGTACTACCCCAATTATCTAGAATAACCCGACTGACAGACTCATGGTTGGGCCAGAGATGCTCCAAGAAATGGAGAACATGGTAAGGAAGGTACAACATAGCTTACAACAAGCACAGGAAAGACATAAAAGCTATGCAGATAAGAAAAGAAGACACTTAGAATTTCAAGTGGGAGACCATGTTTATTTGAAGGTCAAAGCTCTAAGAAGTTCATTGAAGTTAGGGAACTGTTCCAAGTTGGCACCCAGGTTTTGTGGGCCCTTTGAGATACTAACTCGAATTGGACCCATAGCATACCAACTTTCACTCCCAGCTAATATAAGAATTCACAATGTATTTCATGTTTCCTTGTTAAAAAAATATGTTCATGATCCTACTCATATGATTGATTGGAACTTGGTGCAGGTGGAACCCGAGGATGAGTTCCAGGTGGAACACCCACATATTCTGGACCGGAGAGAAATAGCATTTCAAAACAAAGTCGTCGCTCAGGTAAAGGTGCAATGGAATTACTTTAGTCCTGAGGAGGCCACTTGGAATTTGGAGGGAGATCTGTGGAAATATCATCCAATCCTATTCCAAGAAAGGAACGAACACTGAGGATAGTGTTTTATTGAACGAGGAAAGGATGTGACATCCCCAAAAATAAAAGTATTTTTGTTTTTCTTGAAATTTAATGTGTTGGGAAATTATTCCATTTCTAGTAAATTTGGATTTGGAAAATTCTTGCCATTTGTGGCAATTCTGAATTTCGAATTTAATAATTGTAATTAATTATTATGATTGTTGGGAAAAGATCTGATTTGACCCAACTAACTAGTTAACTATGACACTTGTATGAAAACAAAATATTTTATATTGATTGCAGGAGGACAAATGGAAAAACCATGTTAAAATTAGCCGACGATGACTCCATGAGTGGGGAGCATGTTGGAAATACCTTTGGGCTGATTGTTACAAGTGGAAAATCATAGAATTTTCCACTAGCATCCCCTGAAAATCAGGGATTTAGAAAGCCGCAAAAATTCCCAAGGGAGGAAAAAAGACTTAGGAAAATAGATTTGGATGGATAAATAACATATGTGAGGAGGCAGGACGCTGCCATGTATGCTGGAAGAAAATGACTAATGATTTTTTTCCCTCGCTATTATGAACACTACTAAATGAGTGTGAGGAAAGAGGAATGGGATGGAATTGATGGACATTACGGAGGAAGAGTTTCCAAGTTCTCCCTCATGGGTTCATGGTCAGGCTAGGGGGTGAATTGGGCAAGTTATTTTGACAGCCCTATTCTATGGTTGGGAGGAATGTGGTTGTTCCCTTTGCCTTCCCGTGAACTGGTTCAGATATGTATCCTATCCCTCCTTGCATGAATGATCTTATATCTGATGTGATGTATTTATTAAATTTGAATTGAATTATTTCCCATTTCTGTTGAATGATTTAGTCACAGTTGTAGTGCGACTATTAATTTGGTATGGATTTAATAATCCTCGACGAAATCTGTCCAAATGAATGATGTATGAATCTCATAGCATACCTTACGAATCTAATGTTGAACGACGTTTATGGTTGAGTTAAAGTCTGAATGAATACTGGAGTCCTTTTTTTTATTTTTAGGACAAATCGAGGTTGTTGTATTTCTGCAACTCTTTATACCCCTTGTAAGTCGTCATTTTTTCTATAAGAATTTATACAAAGAGTTCAGTTGGAAGTTTTTAATTATATACCTATGAATCTGAAAGTAATCACGATCAAGTTCAAACATATATACGCATATATTCTTATGTATTACCACTGGAACTAAAACTGTATGCAGTAGAATGGAAAATAAACCTCTACAACAGTGCGAATTAGAAATGACATCATGCATTTATCAAGTCTCGGTATATGCATCCTGAAATTGAAAGTGCAAATTATTACCAGCAATATAGAATTACTCCACACAGTAGAAACATCCAAAAGGATAGACACAAACATATATTTGTAAGTCTGTACATATCGATATATATATATATATATATATATATATATATATATATATAGATATATATATAAGTAAACAACCACAGGTCATATCTTAACACTTGACTCAGATAAACCTTTATCCTAAAATCCTTTCAGTAGTAAAGAGAATAGGAATACTATATATTCATCAAGGTAATACGAAATGTCTGAGTAAAAGAAAGAAAATCATTTAAAAAAAATAGTCCTACAATTTATAGATAATCCTTCCGAAACTTTTTATAACTATAAGATTTGAATCATACAGAGATTTAAATAAAAATTGAAATGATGGCCTTAATTACCAAGTGTCGGTCTAAGTTACATACGAACAGTGAAATGATTTGTTTAACACAATATCCATTACAATGCTCATTTAAACCGGAAAGTAATTCCCGTAGGAAAACCTTCGAATTATCATTACTCGTGACTGTCGAACCTAAACTTAAGATTACAGCTAGAAATTTTCCCTTTTTCCAAGCCATTATGAGAAACCAAGCGCCTTTATTGAATGCCTACAAATTAAAATTTGTAACCCTGTTTGCCGAGTCTCTTGAGTGGTTAACAAAAAAAGGAACTCGAATACCTTTTCTATCGAAGATGAAGAGGATGCTTCGAAGTCCTGGCATGTACACAATCCTAAAAGAGTTATCAATACCGAGAATCAGTAAATTAATTACATGAAGCAAGATAACACCGATAGAAGTGAGGATTAATATTAATGAAATGTATCATAGAATACTTAACTTTCGATTTGGTGGTCCCGCCGTTTTCTTTCCTTGTCGATTGTCTCCTGGATGGATATCCGGCCATGGGAGAAGCGCGTAACAAGTCTCTGATGGGTCCTCGCATCAACAAAGCCCACCATTAGTGATTATACGAGTGCTTTGAATGAAAACAATTATAATAGAACGAAAGTACAGTTACAGTAAACAACAGACTTAAACATAGTAAATGATGACATTAGCTTCCATAATACATAGACAAGTATAATTCGAGTTGTGACAAAGATAGGTTTCGAACCAAGACCTTACCCCAATGTTGGACTATGAAACCCTACCCAAAATCAAGACTATAAAGAGTAATGAGAACAAGTAGTCATCATAGTACATGCCAGGACCGGACCCCTATGAGGTCGCCTTGCAACAATTAGCGTCACTAGTACAGGAAAACTGCTTATGCAATTTTTTATTGGATGGAAGAAATACCCTTATAAATCTCTCACAGAACCCTATTTTTCAATGACACATATCATAATTTTTTTTTTCCAGGAATTTGACACGAATGTCTTAAGTAGTATTTGTTTTCTTTACCAAATACGAAATGGCTACGGGCCCCATTGAAAAAGACGAGTTAAGGGACTAAATCGAATGTCGAACGGAAGGACTCAACCTTCACAAAGGAAAGGTTGAGAGCGAAAGAGTTGTCACTCACAGGATACCCTAACCCGTTTAGCATGAAAAAATCGCATGTATTTGACCCTGGTCTCTTCCTATAACCACCTGGTAAGAGCGTGAAGTAGTGTAACCTCGGGCATACCAAAAACCCTAAACTAATTACAAGGAGGCTAAACCAACAAGCCTCTGAACATTGAGTGAGGAGATAGAGTGCCAAAATTCTTGGCATACCGAAAGGAAATACACGAGAACTCTGTTGTAAGAACTACAAGTAAAAATGCCTTCACCGATTTGAACCACCAGATCTCTAAGCCTCTGGTTCAAAGTTACATAATAGGAAAAAGTTACCACGAAAATGGGTCAGGTCGACTCGAAGGATGATCAACATCCTCCAGTGTACATTTTTTCTCCTCATCCAAAATAACCACCCCTAGAGCCGATATTGTTTTCTTGAGGAGTCACAATGATGAGGAAAGAGCTCGCCTAAACTCTAAGTGAAGGGTGTACTGCTAGAGTAAATGATGAAAGACGTTGGACCATGTGCTTGGACAGAGTTGTCACGTTTGGATTAGGGAAGGCCTGGTGGGAGAGCCATCAAGACTGGTGCGTGCAGGACCCTTATTAAACACAGGCACAAAGACTTAATTTTTTTTTGACAGATGCATTTCCTCCCCTTACCAACCAAGATACGAGATTAATGAAAGTCACTTCACAACTGTTCAGTTGTAACTGTTCAGTCACAAACTAATTCGTTCATTTAACTTACCTTTCCATCTTCTCTATCAGTGGAACGACTTTTAGTTACGAGCTAGTTGCATAGGAAATTTTCATGAAAATTGTCTGATTTAAAATCCTTAAGTTGGATGACTACAAGTGTTATGACTACGTTTTAGCCTTAAGGGAAATCCGTTTCAGTGACTCGGGCATTGACAAAACAATATCACTAAGTGTGACTTAATATGAGTTACTCCAAGGTCATAACTCTCGACATTTACATAGATTTGATGGATATTCTATTACGATAGGGAAACGTTATAAACTAGCATGCAACATGAAGAATCCTAATGAACATCGTAGAAAGGTGGGTGGGTATATGTATAAGTATTAATAATATTTATAAAAGGGATACATGTGTGGAAAAGGTATTGTAATCTGTTGACAACCCATCATATAAAGTATGATTATTAGTTTAACATAGTACTATCCTCATGTAACAGTTAGAACGCCAATTCTATAATCACGGTAAACTTTAAATATCATGTTGGACAACTTTATTAAACAAAAATTTGGAGGTTAATGTACCATTAAAAAAAAAAAAAAATTATGTCAAAATTAGAGGTATATTATAGCGGCCCTGCCATTACGATGATAAAGCGATGTACAACAGGTAATTTTTTTTTGGTTTTTAAAGATGCTTTAGGAAAAGTTCATCTCAATAAATCATGACATCAATAACCCATAGTCCATAGTATAAATATACAAATTAATGCATAACAATAATCACGACACAAATTCGACCCATCATCATCATGCTTAATGAACATGTATCCACACAATATCACAGAAAATCAAGGTACATGAGTCAACATTCGCATAACACATAGAGACCAAATTAAACCAAGGTGCATGATAATGTCAGTTATTCTCGATGCTCAAGGCCCAGTCCCAAGATACGTTCATCCATCATAAAATTTCCACTGTGCACTAGAGACTAAAATCTAGAGACGTTATTATGTAAAAAAATCCAAGAGTGCCAATAGTCTAAGGAATCCTTATTACATTAAAATCATCGCCCACGAGTGTAAAAAAACTGTGTAACTCAATGTCAGCATTGGTTTAGTCATGCATGTCTAAACAAGGAAACAAGCCTCCACATAACCCATAATGCTTGAGTAAAGTCAACTTTATTTTCATCACACAAGGGCATCCAATCACATAACTAATCAAATGTCATCAATATTCGAGCGCCAATAATATTATTACTTTAACACAGCATAAACCATGGCGCAAGGGATAAAATTCAGTTATAATCATGGCGCAAGATCCCAAGCTCAAGAATTCGTCCATTTAATCCAAGCACGAGGAAATATAATCACTGAGACTCTATCATTCATCAACACAATTCATTTGCGCATGATGTCTAAAGTCTACAACGATCATTCATCATACTATAGTTTAAGGTGCGCAAGAAGTCTAACAAATCCACACTTACACCTCTAAACTAAATCAATGGCGCGAGATAATCAGTTAATTAAAACAATCTACAATGACTTTATTCAAGGGAGTGAGCGAAATCTAACTACTAGGACTCTTCATGTATCAACTATTTAAAGGCACTAGATTAAAAGACACTAGATTAAATTAATTGTGCTTGATCATATCTAATCCAAGCAGTCATTGTGCTCACAAAACAAATTTCTCTCTTATATAGTTGTCCATAAAAGTGTTTTGTTTTGACATTTGTCTTTGAAGATGTATTCACATTTTTTTAAAGATTTCAAATTCTATGAATTTTTATTTTATTTTTAAAGTAGATATAATCCATCAACAAGATACATTTGAAATTACAAATTATTCTTATTATTAAATTCTATTGAAATCACTACTTATCTATTTGGTTTTCATGAACTTTTAACATTGAAAAGAATGGAAGGAAATATTTTATCACTCTACCATCCTTTGGCATTTATCTTTGAGAATTGCATGGGTATTAGTTTTAATATAAATTTGAGAAAAATTTACGCAGTTTCCAAGACACAAAAATTAGTAAATTCATGCAAAGAATTCTTTACTATAAATTAGAGCTAATCTAAAAGATAACCTTCTCAAGCTCTCAGTTGGAATTTGGGTTTCAAGGAAAATTTACTTGAAGTTATCAATATTCAAGGTGATATGATTTGATTCCAATTGGAACTTGAAACACATGCTTGGATTTGATTAAATTAAACTAAGGCTCTAAACTATTCTTAACTCATAAGTATTTGGTCCTCGAACCTAGGCGCAACCTCAACACAACAAAGATTAACATTAACCAAATTTTCAGGCCTCCTTCTCCGCTCACGCGCAGGCAGTCAGAAATTCAAGCCGAGTAACACAAGTTAAACGGTAACAACAGGTCAAAATCAGACTAAAATTGAAACAAGTATTCCAGCAATGGCTCTCCTTTAGTTGATTTGAGTTGTTTTTAATCACACTAAAGGTGGTATAAATTGGTAGATACTGTAAACAAGTAAGCCATATTATACCTTTAATAACTTCAAGGTAAAAATTAATAAATTTTATTTTTTAAACTTCAGAGATAAAATTCATCCTTTCACGAACGTTCTGCGTACGTCTTCATTCTCATAAAGTCACTTCTATACAATTTACTTCCTTGATCTCAGACCACAACCCTCAAGTCAACATTAGGTATCGGAGCAGCTCAATTGCCACACGCCGTTCTCAGGCCCCCACACCAGACACCAATAAAATGAAAAAAAAGGAAGCAAATAACTGGTAATATTACGGTCGCCTAGAGTCGATCACTGCCAATAGTTGCAGCTCTTACAAAACAAATGTCATTAGTATGATTTTTGCGAGAAGTTTGAAATAGAGTGAATATAATCCCTAGATCTGTGCTCGCAGTATCTCTCCTCACAGTAAAATAAATAAAAATTCAGTAGTCACGCAACAACCAAAAATACAGTAATAAAAACACAGTATTTATGCAGAAAATAAAAAATAAACTCAGTAATAAAGAGGTAGTACTCCCATAAAAATAAAAACATAGTGATCAACACATAACTTATTTACAGAAGTACTTCGATGTCAACAGATACTTTAAAGAATGTATAATTAAAGTCATAACCTTCAGGACACAACAGATAATAAAAATTAAAATGCAATGAATGAACAAGACAACAATCTGTAAGATTAATTAAATAATATAAATCATCATAAAGAAGAATTATTGGACCAACCAAAGTGAGGATATTCAAGAAGAACAATAAAAATAGTAAATGACTATTCAATAAGGGTAAATATGGATGTGTGGTGCATTAGTCATGGACGCATGGGCTCATACATTGGAACTCTTAACCATGGACTCGATTCTGGGAACTAAGTGGTTAGCGTTGCAAGACATGGAAGGTTTATTCATTAAGTGTTCTGGTGCAGAGGTACAACGGATCCAAGACAGATAGTTTAAAAAAAAAACGAAGGCACAGAGAAAAAGGAATGGTTTGCTGGTTAAAGGGAGGAGCGCAAATCCCTTGGCTTCCCCAAGCACAGAGAAACATGCTGCATAAAAATGATGAGAAGAGGAATGATTCTACACTTATATCCATGCACATAAAAGTAGGGAATTTGAATCTAAATATTTAACACCGAAGTGAAAGAAATTTGATTCGGCTCCTGGTTGAGTGCTTAGACATAGAGTAATAACTTAAAGGATAAAGGAACATAAGATAAAAACACAATTTTTCTTTGTATTAAAAACAATAAAAATGCATAGAAGTCATTTGCATTCAGATTTTGGGATCTCCATTGGAAATCAAATCAAAATTACAGTGAGCATAAGGCTAAGATGAATTTGAATTCGTTGATCATAAAACGTTGGGATCATCAAGAAAAAATCGATGAAAGAAAAAGAAATATCTGGAAAATATTACGCTGAATAAAAAGTAAAATTTAACACAATAGAAGTACCTTATCTTAAGGCACAAAAACATAATTTAACTACCCTTCAACCCAATTTCACAAGCGTAAATTGCAAGCACAAAAAATTAACTAAATTGTTAACATAGTGAGACACGCGTGCTTTCGACGTTACAAAGATGCATATATAAGGAATTTAACTACCATTCAATACAAATGTACACATTGTACCATAGCCAAATGGCAATGCTCTAAATTCACTGTCTCATGTGCGCTCTATCCAACTCTCTCTTTCCAACCGATGTGACCTCACCTGTACCTCCTGGACAACGCTATGGGTACTCTTCTTCCCCCTTAGCCCCCCGACCAACAGAGGGGCCATGCACATGAGACCAAAGAATGATAGAACCCATATCACCTCGTAATTTCGCACTAACCCGAGTTGGGTATCCCAACTCCTACAAGAGAAAGTTCAGTCAAGATGAAATATCAGCACCATAACGTTATGCAAGCCAGATGTGTTTCATACTCCTCCTTTGCCATCCTTTTTATAGAGTTTTCAAGTACTTAGTTTCCCAAAATTCTCATTATATTCCCTTTTCATTTATTTAATTAGGAAAAACCTCCCTCGTACACGTCGCCCGATCCCCTAGTTGTACCTGAAAATCAATTTTATTTATTTATTAAATTTTCCTATTTACCTCACCCACCTAAAATCATTCCTAAAAACACTCCTCAGTGTCCCATTATTCCCTTACAATTATTAAATGACTTACACCTTACTTAATTCCTAGTTTAGGTCATAAATATAAAGTTCCAAAGTCTAGATTCCTTACTAAGTTAGACATTCCCTTTTTTCTTTAAGTTTCCACTTTTCTTTAAGTTTCCCCCTTTTTTTAGGTTTCCCCATTTTATTTAAGTTTCCCCTTTTTATAACTAAATTCAAAATTAATAGATTTAGACAAAAAAAAAAAAACAAATACCACTTTTATTAATTAAACCTTTATTAAAATTTCCACTTTAATTATTAATGCTTGAATTTTCTAGTTACTTTAAAAAAAAACCTTTAGTGAATTGAAATTTTATAAAAAGAACCTTAGTAAATTAAAATTTTATAAAAAGAACCTTAGTGAAATGAAATTTCCACTTGAATTTGGTTAGATGTCTAATTAGTTTTTTTTTGTTCAAAGGTTTTACTCAGACCTTGGTTTTCAATCCACTAGGCTTGGCGACGGTTTTTAAGGGAAAATTTCTATTAAAATTTACTTATCACATCATTCATTTTAAGGCCGACCAGGTCCTAGGGAGGCATAGTTTTGTAGGAATTAGTTTTTCTAACTTACCATAGTTATAATCGTGGTGTTCGCTTCAGGATGCACCACGTGCTCCAAGGGTGCCTCTTGCCTCTTTTTATTTTATTCATGCCATGAGCCCTTCAATACGCACTATGTTCTCTAAGAGTTGCACTCTCCTCTTGATTGAATTTGGTAGACAGAAAACCCCTGGAATCAAAAATCTATTAGGTGATATTGTGGGAGACTAAAGGCTTCTATAGACTAATGACCCTACCTTATTGCATGCCCCTTAGAATCATCATGAGCAACTGTCACAGTCTGCCCTCAGGACATCGTGGGTCTTATCGAACTAGGTAATTGTTAACCTACATTTCAAGCCATGGAGGGAGTGCAAGTAGGTTGTGTCATATATTCTGCCACACCCCTCCCTCAATGTATCTGGTTTTCCTGCATGACCCCTTTACTCCAAATGTGATTTTGGTCGGCAAGCTATCGTCATCCTACATCCATTAAAGAATCTTGTCAAGAATAACAATCAATATCACAATATCTAATCATATGTAAATATGTCACATCAACAAGCTTTAAACCTTGACAATCCACTCCCTGAATCGATCTGGAGTCCAAGGGGTTTCATCAATGCCTCGACATCCTCAGCGTCCAAAGTCCTACACACTCAAGAGAACCCAATCAATATCACTTGTCTATGTAAATACAACAAAATGACATATCATCAAATCTACAATATCTCATAATCATAATCAAAACAACCAATAGTATAATGACACATATCACTTGAACACAAGTGTCCTCAAAGAATAGGTTCTCTCAGTGTGGGTAAGATCGAGATGTTACATACACCTCCTCTTGTTTTAAAATTCATCCTGAAGTTTCAGAGCATATAAGTACCGAGATAAAGTGTATCAGAATATCATAGGTATAGGTACCAAACAAAAATGGAAATTGTTGACGCATAACATATGCGTCCTCCCAGGTCATCGCATGCAGACTATAGTTGTCCCACTAAACCTTGACCTGATCTACTATTCGATGCCATAGTTGTTGAATGCGATGGTACAAGATGTCGATTCGTTACACCATGAGAGCACCCTCGTATGATACCTGCAAGGAAGTCATGTCAATAATATGTGTTGGATCACTAACATAACGTCTTAAAACAAATACATGAATCACATCGTGCATACGCCTCAAAGAATCAGGCAAGGCTAGTCGATATGCCATGAGCCCCTTCTTTTCCACAATTGTGAAGGGTCCCACAAACCTAGGAGAGAGTTTAGAACCCTTTCCAAACTAGATCAAACTCTCATGTGGTTTCACCTGCAAGAAGACTCAGTTACCTACTTCATAACTATGATCAACATGATGTGCACTGCCATAAATCTTTTGTCGATCCTGCACTTCCTTGATCCTTTGTATTATTGTTTTCATTTTATTTTCCACTTCTTGGATCACTTCAAGTCCAACTAGGACCCTATCCTCAAGTCGATCCCAACTCAAATGCATCTGACACCGTCTCTCATAAGGAAATTCAAAAGGTGACATCTTAATGTTGCTTTGATAACTTTTGTTGTATGAAAACTCTACCAGTGGAAAAATCTATTCCCAATTTTTTTGTTGTTCCAAACATACATATGAAACATGTCCTCCAAGATTTTATTTTTTCTTCTACTCTGCTCATCTATCTCTAGGTGATACACAGTACTAAAGTTAAGATGGGTTTCCAAGGCCTCTTGGAAACTAGTCTCATTCGTCTTGTAAACACCGATCCTCTATCAGATATAATCATCTTAGGCACACCATGAAACCTCACAATCTCACTGATGAAAACTCTAGCTATGTGAGGTGCCTAATACATCATACAAACAGGAATAAAATGAGCATTGTTCATCATAATGTCGACTACCACAAAAATCGAGCAGTGTCTCCTTACCATCAATGGAAATCCAATAATTAAATCCACCAAAATGACCTCCCATTTCGATTCCATAATAGCATGTGACTGTAGTAATATTCTGGATGTCTATGTTCAAACTTTACCTGCTAACATTCTAGACATCGTTCCATGTAGTTGACTATGTTTGCCTTCATTCCTTTATAGAATAATAAGGGTTTAAGGTCTTCCCTCATCTTTGTTACTCAAGGATGAGCCATGTACACTACTTTATGAGGCTCATTTAGTATCAAACTCCTCAACTCGTCATTGGGTGGTATGTAAATTTGACTTTTAAATCTCAATAATCCATCGTTGTCCATAGTAAATCCTTGAAATTTTGGTACCATCATTGTTGTTTGTCCAATAAACTCCTTGACCTTTTTGTACCAGTCATCGTCACATTTTAGTGTTAGTATATTTTTATGTAGATTCATATGAAGAGGAATCATCAAAAATATGTGCGGTCTCTAACTCAACGAATGAACCACAATGTTCATTGTTCCCTTTATGTAAGTAATCTTGAAATATTAATCGCTAAGACATTCCGACTAGTGCCATTGTTATGCATTCAAGTCGCTTTGCGTAAAGATGTGTTGTAGACCACAGTGGTCCATTTTTAGTTCAAATTTTTGTCCAATAAGGTAGTCTCTCCAAACTCTCAAGGCATAAACAATGGATAACAACTCCAAATGATGTGTTTCATAGTTCTCCTCAAGCCTTCTCAACTTTCTCGAAATGCAAGCAATCATGCGACCGTCTTGCATCAAGACTCCTCCTAAGCCTTCCTTAGATGCATTAGTGCATTTCAAGAAGTCTGAGTCCATGTTAGGGACCTTTAGTATTGATGTTGTCATCAATAACTCCTTTGACCCTATAAAATTTCTCTACGCATTTCTTGGTCCAAACAAACTTCTTGTTCTTCTTCTGCAATTTTGTAATCGGATTTTCTATCTTAGAAAAACCCTCGATGAATTGTTGATAATATATTGCTAAAATCATGAAGCTATGCACTTCAGGGACATTTTTCGGTGCAGGCCATTCAATAATAGCCTCGACCTTTTCTCTATCCACAACGATACCTTCTTCGGAGATGACATTCCCTAAGTAATGAATCTTCGATTGGTAAAACAAGCATTAAGAAAATTTCTCAAACAATGTTTTCTCTCTATGACACTGTAGAACCAAGCGCAAGTGTTCATCATTCTCCTCCATTGTCCAATAATATATCAAAATATCGTCAAAGAATACTTGGACAAACTTTTCCAAGTATTTGCGGAACACCCCGTTCATCAAGCTCATAAATACCTGAGGGGCACTTTTCAGTCCAAAAGGTAAAACAATAAAATCATAGTGTCCAAAACTCATCTTAAAGGAGGTATTAGGGATGTCCTCCTCCTTGATCTATAACTGGTGGTACCCTGATCTCAAGTCGATCTTTGAAAACACCGTCACAGCCTTCATCTGATCAAACAAATCATTAATCCTCGGCAACAGATATTGATTCTTGATCATTTCCTTGTTCAATTGACGGTAGTAAAGGAAGAGTCTCCATGACCCATCCTTCTTTTGTATGAATATAATAGGTGCACCCCATGGTGACACACTTGGATGTATAAGTCCCTGGTCCCACAACTCCTTAAGTTTCATTTTCAACTCCTATAAATCTGGGTTTGACATCTGATAAGGAGTTCTTACTATTGGTTCAGTTCCCAATTTTAGGTCGATGGGAAATTCCACTTCCCTGTTTGGAGGCATCCCAGGTAACTCCTTAGGGAAGACATCTGCAAGCTTTCATAGCACTGAAAGGTTTTCTAGACCTTTTGCTACTCCCTTCTCGTTTCATGCAAGGATTGCATAAATCTTAGATCCCTTGTGCATACTCTTCTGTAGTTTCAAGGAAGAGATAAACCTTAGGGATACTCTCAGGTTACCACCCACAATCACACGTCTCTTCCCCTCGTCATTGACCAAGATCAATCGTTTAATCTTACAGTTTAGTATCACATCATTTGATTCCAACCAATCCATCCCAATCACTACATCATAAGAAACTAAGGTTGTGATGTACAGGTTGGTCGTAATGACAAACTCTCCCAGGTTAATGCTACAACCTATAACCTTCCTACCAACCTTTTGTTTGGCTCCCGAAGCCATTTCTACAAGCTAAAATCATCTTGTTTGATTTCCTTTACCTTATTTTTTTTTAGCGCGCATGAGAAATAAAGCTCTCAGTAGCACCTAGATCTATCAAAATACTAAGGGTCTGGTTAGCAACAGTACCCGACATCTCATGCACAGTCTAATTGTTCTCTCCCTGGTGGTTATTCATCGATTCACCATGCCTTCTATCCCTCCATGCCTTGGCAGTTGAGTCATCCATGACATTCACAAAGCGGGAACCTTATCTTCTAGAGTTCCTCATGAATGCTACTAGTAATGACCGGGGCTCTTTACGGACCCTCAGGGGTATAGGCGCCCTAGCCTTATCTCAGTATAAATGATTTTTCCAGTCCTCTATCAAATCCCTAGAAGCATCTTGTCAGACCCAACACATATCACATGACCAATTTCTCATGCTCAAGAGATGTTCTTGTCCTTGGGGGTTGGAGCCCTTTGGTGAAATTTCTACTGGAGGCATTGTGCCTCCTCTCTAGGCACCACGACAGAAGCCTTCACGACATCCTCTAACCATAAGTAACTCAGAGACAGGTTAAAGTTTTAATTAGTGCTCAGTGATTTATTTTAAGTGTGTACTCCAGTGGAAGGCATAGCTATCCATAGTCGCAGCATTGAAACCGCTTTGTTACCATATGTAATGGCCGTGCCATTACGAAGATAAAGCGGTATACAATAGGTAAAAAAAAAATTGGTTTTTAAAGATGCTTTAGGAAAAGTTCATCTCAATAAACCACGACATCAATAACCCACATTCCACGGTAGAAAGGTACAAGTTAACACATAACAATAATCACGCCACAAAGACGACGCATCATCGTCATGCTTAACGAAGATGTATCCAAAGAATATCACAGAAAATCAAAGTACATGAGTCAACATTCGCATAACAAATAGAGACCAAATTAAACCAAGGTGCATGACAATGTCAGTTATTCTCGATGTGCAAGCCCAATATACGTTCATCCATCATAAAAATTCCACTGTGCACTAGAGACTAAAATCTAGAGACGTTATTATGTACAAAAATCCAAGAGCACAAGTAGTCTAAGGAATCTTTATTATATTAGAATCATTGCACGTGAGTGTAAAAAAACTACATAACTAAATGTCAGCATTGGTTTAGTCATGCACGACTAAACAAAGAAACAAGCCTCCACATAACACATAATGCTTGAGTAAAGTCAACTTTATTTTCATCACACAAGGGAATCCAATCACATAACTAATCAAGTGTTATCAATACTCGAGCACCAATAATATTATTACTTTAACATAGCTTAAACCATGGCACAAGGGATAAAATTCATTTATAATCATGGCGAAAGATCCCAAGCTCAAGCATTCCTCCATTTTATCCAAGCGCAACGAAATCTAATCACTGAGACTTTATCATTCATCAACAAAATTCATTTGTGCATGATGTCTGAAGTCTACAATGATCATTCATCATACTATAGTTTAAGGTGCACAAGAAGTATAACAAATCCACACTTACACCTCTAAACTAAATCAATGGCACAAGATAATCAATTAATTAAAACAATCGACAACAACTTTATTCAAGGGCATGAGCGAAATCTAACTACTAGGACTCTTCATGTATCAACTATTTAAAGGAACTAGATTAAATTAATTGTGCTTGATCATATCTAATCCAAGCAGTCATTGTGCTCACAAAAGAAATTTCTCTCTTATATAGTTGTCCATAAAAGTGTTTTGTTTTTACATTTGTCTTTGAAGATTTAGTCACATTGTTTTAACACTTTGAAATTCCTTTGAAGAAAACAAGTGAGGCTAGGAATTTATGAATTTTTATTTTATTTTTAAAGTAGATATAATCCATCAACAAGATACATTTGAAATTACAAACTATTCTTATTATTAAATTCTATTGAAATCACTACTTATCTATTTGGTTTTCATGAACTTTTAACATTGGAAAAGAATGGAAGGAAATATTTTATCACTCTATCATCCTTTGGAATATATCTTTGAGGATTGCATTGCTATTAACTTTAATATAAATTCATGCAAAATTTACGAAACTTCCAAGACACAAAAATTCGTAAATTCAAGCAAAGAATGATTTACTATAAATTAGAGCTAATCTAAAAGATAACCTTCTGAAGCTCTTAGTTGGAATTTGGGTTTCAAGGACAATTTAATTGAAGTTATAAATATTCAAGGAGATATGATTTGATTCCAATTGGAACTTGAAACACACGCTTGGATTTGATTAAATTAAACCAATGCTCTAAACTATTCTTAACTCGTAAGTATTTGGTCCTGGAACCTAGACGCAACCTCAACACAACAAAAATTAACATTAACCAAATTGCCAGGCCTCCTTCTCCTCTCACACGCAGGCAGTCAGAAATTCACGCTGAGTAACACAAGTTAAACGGTAACGCTAGGTCAAAATCAGAATAAAATTGAAACAAGTATTCCAACAATGGCTCTCGTTCAGTTGATTTGAGTTGTTTGTAATTACACTAAAGGTGGTATAAATTAGCAGATATTGTAAACAAGTAAGCCATATTATACCTTTAATAACTTCAAGTTAAAAATTAATAAATTTTCTTTTTTAAAATTCAGAGATAAAATTCATCCTTTCGCGAATGTTCTGTGTGCATCTTCATTCTCCTGGAATGGCTTCTATACAATTTACTTTCTTGATATTATACCACAACCCTCAAGTCAACATTAGGTATCAGAGTAGGTCAATTACCACGCGTTGTTCTCAGGCCCTGACACCAGACACCAATGAAAAGAGAAAAAAGGAAGCAAATAACTGGTAATATTACAGTCGCCTAGAATCGGTCACTGCCAATAGTTGCAGCCCTTACAAAACAAATTTCATTAATACAATTTTTGCAAGAAGGTTGAAAAAAAGTGAAGATAATCCCCAGATCTATGCTCACAATATCTCTCCTCGAAGTAAAATAAATAAAAATGAAGCAGTCACGCAACCACCAATAATACAGTAATAAAAACGCAGTACTCACGTGGAAAATAAAAAATAAACCTAGTAATAAAGAGGCAGTACTCCCACAAAAATAAAAACATAGAGGTCAAAAGATAATTAAAAGAATGTAGAATCGAGGTCGTAACCTTCAGGAAACAACGGATAATAAAAATTAGAATGCAATGAATGAACAAGACAACAATCTGTAAGATTAATTAAATAATAAAATCATTAGAAGGAAGATTAATTAGACCAACGAGAGTGAGGATATTTAATAAGAACAATAAATATGGTAAATGACCATTCAATAAGGGTAAATATGGACACGTGGTGCATTAGTCATGGACGCATGGGCTCATACATTGGAACGCTTAACCATGGACTCGATTCTGGGCACTAAGTGGTTAGCATTGGAAGACATGGAAGGTTTATTCGTTAAGTGTTTTGGTGCAGAGATACAAAGGATCCAAGACACATAGTTTAAAAAAAATAGCAAGGCGCAGAGAAAAATGAATGATTTGTTGGGTAAAGAGAGGGGCGCATATCCCTTGGCTTCCCCAAACGCAGAGAAACTTGCTGCATAAACACGATGGTAGAGGAATGATTCTACACTTATATCCATGGACATGAAAGCAAGGAATTTGAATCTAAATATTTAACACTAGAGTAAAAGACAATAGATTCAGCTCCTAGACGACTGCTCAGACACATGCTAATAACTTAAAAGATAAAGGAACAGAAGATAAAAACACAATTTTTTTTTGTATTAAAAACGATAAAAATGCATAGAAGTCATTTTCATTCACATTTAGGGATTGCCATTGGAAATCAAATCAAAAGTACAGTGAGCATAAGGCTAGGCTAACTTTGAATTCATTGATCATAAACATTGGGATCATCAAGGAAAAATCGATGAAAGAAAAAGAAATATCTGGTAAATATTACGCCGAATAAAAAATAAACTTTAACACAATATAAGTACCTTAGTTGAAGGCACAAAAACATAATTTAATTACCCTTCAACCCAATTTCACAAGCATAAATTGCAAGGACAAAAAACTAACTAAATTGTTAACATAGTGATGCACGTGTTCTTTTAATGTTACAGAGATGCATATACAAGGAATTTAACTACCATTCAATACAAATGTACACATGCATACCCTATTCAAATGTGATTGATTTGAAGTCATTGTCTCATGTGCACTCCATCCAACTCCCACTTGCCAACCGATGTGACCTCATCGGTACCTCTTAGCCGACGCTAGAGGTACTCTTCTTCCCCCTGAGCCCCACGAACCAAAAAGGGACCACACACATGATACCAAAGAATGATAGCACCCATATCACCTCACAAGGTCAAGCTACCACTCGTTACCCAAGATGGGTATCCCAACTCCTAGAAGAGAAAGTTCAGTCAAGATGAAATTTCAGCAACGTAACATTACGCAAGCCAGTTGTGTTTCATACTCCTCCTATGCCATCATTTTTATATAGTTTTCAAGTAATTAGTTTCGCAAAATTCTCATTATATTCCTTTTTCATTTATTTAATTAGGAAAAACCTCCCCCGTACACATGTCACCCGATCCCCTAGTTGCACCAGAAAATCAATTTTATTTATTTATTAAATTTTCCTATTTACCTCACCCACCTAAAAGCGTTCCTAAAAACACTCCTCGGTGTCCCATTATTCCCTTACAATTATTATATGAATTACACCTTACTTAATTCCTAGTTTAGGTCATAAATATAAAGTTCCAAAGGCTAGATTCCTTACTAAGTTAGACATTCCCCTTTTTCTTAGGTTTCCCCATTTTATTTAAGTTTCCCCTTTTTATAACTAAATTCAGAATTAACAGATTTAGACAAAAACAACCAAATACCCATTTTATTAGTTAAACCTTTATTAAAATTTCCACTTCAATTATTAATGCTTGAATTTTCTAACTACTTGTAAAAAAAACCTTTAGTGAATTGAAATTTTATAAAAAGAACCTTAGTGAATTAAAATTTTATAAAAAGAACCTTAGTGAAATGAAATTTCCACTTGAATCCGGTTGTATGTATAATTAGTTTTCTTTTGTTCAAAGGTTCTACTTGGACCTCGGTTTTCAATCCACTAGGCTTGGCGACGGTTTTTAAGGCAAAATTGTTATTAAAATTTACTTATCACATCATTCATTTTAAGGCCGACCAGGTCCTAGGGAGGCATAGTTTTCTAGGAATTAGGTTTATTAAATTACCATATTTAAAATTGTGACGTACCCTTCAAGAGGCACCATGTGCTCCAAGGGTGTCTCTCTCCTCTTTTTGTTTTATTCGCACGACATGCCCTTCCAGACGCACTACGTGTTGCAAGGGTGCCACTCGCCTCTTGAATGAATTTGGTAGACGTCAAACCCATGGAGTCAATACTCCGTCAGGTGATATTGTAGTAGAATAAAGGCCTCTAAGGAATAAGGAACCGACCTTATTGTGCACCCCTTAGAATCATCATGAGTGACTATCACAGTCTACCCTCACAACATCATCGGTCTTCTCGAACTAGGTAATCGTTAACCTACAGTTCGAGACACAGTGAGAGTGCTAGTAGTTTGTGGCAGGGATGCTGCCACAACTCTCCCTCAATGTCTCTGGTTGTCGTGCATGAGCCCTTTACTCCAAATGTGAGTCTATTTGGAAAGCTATCGTTAGCCTGTATCCATCAACGAATCATGTCAGCAATAACAATCAATATCATAATATCTAATCATATGTACATATGTCACATCAATAACATTCAAACTCTAACATTACACTCTGTGACTCGATCTGGAGTCTAAGGGGTTTCATAGATTCCTCGACATCCTCACCATCCAGAGTCCAACACACTCAAGAGAAATCAATAAATAGCACATGTCTATGTAAATACAATAAAATAGCATACCATCACATCTAGAATATCTCATAATCATAATCAAAACAACCAATAGTAATCACATGCGCACAAGTGTCCTCAAAGAATAGGTTCCCTTAGTGTGCCGAAGAGCAAGATGTTACAAAATAATATTATATTCAAGGTTTAAACCCCAAAATATAACTTTTAATTAAAAATAAAATAAAATAAATGAGTGTTAAAAAAACCTTTATTAAAAAACATCACCTTTTCATTTAATAGGACACATCCACCCTTTTAATACATCCACTCATTTAACATAAGGCGATAAAAAATGTCTTGTGCATAAATAATCAAAAGTCCACTTTCATTACATTGTAAGTCAACTTTTATACTTTGTAAATCTAATGCATAAAATGGTTATTCCACTCTCCACAAGTCGAGTCGTGCAATGATCTGAGAAATTTCAAAGAGATAAACTCTTTGACCAACTATACTGGAATTTCACCACTTACGAAAAATGAGGGGTCTTGCCCATTGGTTTTCTGGGTGCTGAAATGCCAACCGGCAGCCACGTGTCCCTCCAATGGATGGTTGTGACCTTTAGCCACGATCAACAGTTGTGATCCTTACGGGATGATCAATGGTCATAATCTAATCTTGGCTTTATCCTTTTCGAGAATTTGGGAGAGTCTTCACTCCCGTTTCCTCGGTGTCCAAATCCCCGATGGGCTTGGATATTTGAAACCTAAGTCTAGATATTGCCTATATACATATAAGTATGTTGGAGTAGTTTGAGAGTTGAGGCAAGTGATAGAATTATGGAAAAATTTTATCCACATAAGCTTTTATGTTCGAAGTAAACTAGACTGGTGTAATAATGTCATTATGTACAGAAATGAATCTTAGCTTCTCTTAAATTCTAACCTTAAACGAAATTTAATTATGTCATAGAATTTATTTTTTATGGTGAATTTGAGGTACATTACAACATGTTCCCCACTCATGGAGTCATCGTCAGCTAAATTCAACATGGTTGTTTCATTTGTCCTCCTGCAATCAATATAAAATATTATGTTTTCATACAAGTGTCAAAGTCAAATAGTTATTTGGGTCAAATCGGGTCTCTACCCAACAGTCATGTTAATTAATTACAATTATTAAATTTGAAATTTGAAATTTCCATAAATGGCAAAAAAAATTCAAATTCAAATTTACTAAAAACGGAATAAATTTCCAATAAATTTAAATTTCAAAAATATTTTATTTTGGGGGATATCACATCCTTTTCCCCTTCAATAAAACACTATCCTCAGTGTTCGTTCCTTTCTTGGAAGATGGTTGGATGATATTTCCACAAATCTCCCTCCAACTCCCAAGTGGCCTCCTGAGGACTAAAGTGCTTCCATTGCACCTTTACCTGAGCAACCACTCTGTTTCGAAGTTCTTTTTCTCTCTGGTCCAGAATGCATAGGGGTCCCACCTGGAACTTGCCTTCGGGTTCCACCTGCACCAAGTTCCAATCAATCATATGAGTAGGGTCATGAATATACTTTTTTAACAAAGAAACATTAAATACATTATAAATTCTTAGATTAGCTGGAAGTGCAAGTTGATATGTTAAGTGTCCAAGTCGAGCTAGTATCTCAAAGGGCCCACAAAACCTGGGTGCCATATTGGCATAATTCCCTAACTTCAGTGAGCTTTTTTGGGCTTTGAACTTCAAGTAAATATGGTCTCCCAATTGAAACTCCAAGTGTCTCCTTTTTTTATCTGCATAACTCTTTTGTTTGTCATGTGCTTCTTTCAAGTTTTGTTGTACCTTTCTTACCATGTTCTCCATTTCTTGGAGCATCTTTGGTCCAACCATGAGTTTGTCAGATGGGTTATTCCAGCTAATTGTAGTTCTACAATGCGAAGCATATCCTCTATGACTTGGTTTGACCTTTCGGTCTGTCCATCCATTTGTGGATGATAGCTCGTATTGAAGTTCAAGTTAGTGTTTAGTCCTACAAACAATTCCTTCCAAAAAGAAGATGTAAATTTTACATCTCTATCTAAATTCACAATTTTAGGAATACCATGCAGTCTAGAAATTTCTTTCATCAATATTTCAACAATGTTTATATCTTTAAAAGTAGACTTTACAGGAATAAGGTGTACATACTTACTGATTTTATCGATTAAAACCATGATAGAATCATTTTGTTTCTGAGTTTTAGGCAAGCATATTATGGAGTCTAGTCATATGGTCTCACAATTCCATTCTGGTACTGGTAATGGTTGTAATAGGCTGGCTGGATGTTGGTGTTTGGCCTTAACCTACTAACAATCTTGGCACCTAGCTAAGTACTCTACTATTTCGCCCTTCAGATTAGGCCAGTAAAATATTTTTCTAAGCGTTGTTATTGTTTTTTGGTTACCTGGATGGCCAAAATACGGTTTCTTTTGCACTTCGTCTAAAATAGTTAATTTTAGCTCTGTTGAATCTGGTATGCAAAGTTTGTTATTAAATATTAATAGTCCCTTCTTGTCGATACTTAGATCTGTTTTATCTGATTTTGCAATACTATTTTGAAACGTTTCCATCATCTTAGTGTAATTTTCATTGTTAATACTTTTTGTCCTTATTCTTTGTTCCAGATCACTTTCTTCCCTACTGATATTTATCTCAAATAACCCATGGAATCTTATGCTTAAAGTGCCTGCTACTTTATTTTCCTTACCCTTGATATGTTTGACCTCGAAGTCAAATTTTCTCAAGAAGGCTAACCACCTTGCTTGTCTTGCATTAAGATCTGGTTGGCTAAAAAAATATTTCACCCCGATATTATCCGTCAATAGTAGGAATTGTCTACCCATTATATACTGTCACCACATTTTTAAGGCATGTATTATTGCTGCCAATTCTAAGTCATGAGTGACATAATTTCACTTGTGTTCTTTTAATTTTCGGGACTCGCAACAAATCACGTGCCCTTGTTGAGTTAGAAAAACACCTAGTACCTCTTTACTTGCATCAAAACATATTGTAAAGTCTTTATCTACTTCTGCTACCTTCAAAATGGCCACTAATGTCAATAATTCTTTTAGCATGTCAAACTTTCTTGACACTTTTGCGACCAGTTAAAACTGGTCCCTTTCTTTTGTAATGATGTGATAGGGTAGGCTATCTTGCAAAACCCTTTCTTTTGTAATGATGTGGTGATTCCCATGAATGACCAGATATCTTCCACATCCTTAGGTACTGGACATTCCATAATGGATTTTATCTTTTCTAGGTCTATGAAAATACATTTCGAGGAAATGACATGTCCTAAATATTGTATTTCCTTTTGATAAAAGTCATATTTGTTGAATTTTATGTATAGTTTGTGTTTCCTTAATGTTTGCAGAACTATTCTTAAGTGTTCATGATGTTCCTCCTCTGTTTTAGAATAGACCAGAATATCGTTGATAAATAATACTACAAACTTGTCTAAGTACTGACTGCAAATGTTGTTCATCAAGCACATAAATGTGGTTGGTGCGTTAGTGAGTCCAAAGGTATGACTACAAACTCATAGTGTCTGTATCTTGTTAGAAAATTTGTTTTTTTTATGTCCTCGTCCTTTATCCTAACTTGATGATAACCGGATCATGAATCCAATTTTGAAAAGATCTTGGCCCCACCAACTTGATCGAACAGATCATTTATCCTTGGTAAGGGGTATTTGTTCTTAATGGTCATTTTGTTCAGTTTTCTATAATCGATACATAGTCTTATATTACCTCTTTCTTTTTCACAAAGAGGATTGGTGCTCCCCATGGTGAGACACTTGGTGTGATATACTCTTTGTCCAACAATTCCTGTAATTGTATTTTTAATTCTGTCAGTTCTGGTAGTATCATTTGGTAGGTTTCTTTTGAGATAGGGGCTGATTCGGGTAGTAAGTCTATGGAGAAATCTATTTCCCTTCTAGGAGGTAATTCTAGTATCTCATCCACAAACATGTCTATAAATTCACATTGGACAACAAAGTCTTCTAACTTGGGCTTATCTTCTTTTTCTAATAGATTCATCACTTGGATGGCGTAAACTTGACATCCCTTTATAATACATTTCTTGAGTTGCATCGCTAAAACTTGTCTAGGTTTTGGTATGCCTTGGGTTATTCTAATAGTGCCAAAATTATCTTTATAGCTAAGTATCTTTGTATAACAGTGTAGTATTTCTTTGTGTTATTCCAACCAATCCATCCTGATAATCATATCATAATATCCTAGTGGTAGGATGTTCAAATTAGTCCTTATCTTTTGACCATCTAAGATGAACTCAAGATCATAAATAAAGTCAACTAATTTCCTTTTAGTAACCGTTGCTAGTTGTACAAGCCATGATTTTACATGCTTTAGCTTCTTAAGTTTATTCGACTCTACTACGTCGGGAGTAATATAAATTAACGTAGCTCTAGGGTCAATTAAAATAGAAATTCAAGTGTCATTGATTTTACCTTCGATTTCTACTACCGAGGACTAGTGATCAACTTGTCGATCATCTATGGTTGCATTTATCTGATGCATACTTATGCCCACATCTCCCACTGTCGAGGCTTCCTGAAAATTGTGAACAACAATTTTGTTTGCTGCAATTAAACATGGACAACTCCTCCTTATATGAGGCTCTCCACACTCCCAACACTCTAATGGCTCGCGGGAATTATCCCCAAACTTTTTCATTCCCAGGTTTACCGATTTACCGCTACCTTTGCGTATTCGGATGATTGGAGTGAAAATCCTTGGGAAACGTTTTGTTGCATTCCGATAAGGAGTTGGCTGGTATCCCTTCTTTCGCTGGTTCATTCGATCTTGATTCTTATCCTTCTAGGTCTTGGGAAACTATACCAGCTATTTATACTGGTCATATCACATTCGTGCTTTCCTGAATACCTCACTCAAGGATTTGGGGTTGTCAAACTCAATTCTTTCCCGGTAGGCCTGTGGTAAACATCTTAAAAATCACGGGATATTTACCATATCCTCCCGGATGTATGGTATGAATCTTAATAGTTCCAAAATTTTATTTATAAGGTCCTCCATCGTCATACGTTCAAGTCGTAACTCGTAAAATGATTTCATATTACTTTCATAATAGCTTTTAGAAAGGTATTGTTTCTTGAAATACTTCTTAAAATCAGACCATTCCAACTGTTTCTCCTTTAGGGACTTGGTCAATTTCAGGTCCTACCACCAAATGATGGCCTTCCCCTTCAGATTGTAGATGGCCATTTTGAGCTTCATGTTGCTAGAATAGTTGTAAATCTGGAAGTATTTTTTGATGTACAACAACCATGCCTCAACTTCTTCTCCTATCCTGGATTCTCCATCAAAGGTAGTTGGTTTAATCTTTTTAAATTCTCCTTCAAGATGGTCTACTTGTTTTCTTTTTCTATATGTTATAGTTTTTTCCTCGGCTGAAGGTGTCTCTTTAGATGAACTATCTCCTTTTTCTGTTTCCGGTCCAGAAATTTTGGAGGCCCTTTTGCTGACTTCTTCATCATGGTTATCATCTTTTGGGATTTTCTTGGTTACTATACTACACAACAGGACTTCATTTATCTCTAGCTATTCCTGCTATGATTTCTTCAATTTTTCATTGTCGGCCTTGAAAACCTATAGTTCAACAATAATATTCCTCATTGTTTCCAACACCTCCATGGGTGAGCTTCCATCATTGCTCTGTCTTGGATCTCCCGGAGGTCCTTGCTGCGGATTTTCTTCCATCCTGATTTCTGCACCCTCCTGAGCTGCCATAATTTACAAAAAAAACAGAAAGGGATTTTTGTTTGAAACCATAAGATTTATCAGTTTTACATACATTGAAATGTATACTAAGTAGCTAATGTGGCCCTATTTAGTTCCAATGTTCTATCTTTGGCTCTGATACCATATGTAATGTACCTCAAATTCACCATAAAAAAAATAAATTCCATGACATAATTCAATTTCGTTTAAGCTTAGAATTTAAGAGAAGGTAAGATTCATTTCTTTCCATAATGACAATATTACACTACTCTAGTTTACTTAGAATAGAAAAACTTATGTGGATAAATTCTTTCCATAATTCTATCACTTCCCTTAACCCAAAAAACAAAAGACCACGTTGTTTTCTGAATCGTGAAATGTGAAAAGACTGTGGGCCCAACACTTCGGGGTTTCAAGGTTTGGGATTTCAGGGTTTACGAACACCTAACGCACAAACAAAATGAAATGAGAAATGCTGAATTGTGAAATGAAAAAAGACTGTGGGCCCAACACTTCGGGGTTTCAGGGTTCAGGATTTCAGGGTTTACGGACACTTAACACACAAAAAAACTGAAATGAGAAATGTCGAATTGCGAAATGAGAAAAGACTGTGGGCCCAACACTTCGGGGTTTCGGGGTTTAGGATTTCGAGATTTACGAACACCTGACACAAAAATAAAATGAAATAAGAAATGTCAAATTGCGAAATCAGAAAATACTATGGACCCAACACTTAGGGTTTCGATGTTCTTGATTTTCGGGTTTAGTAAAGAAAAGGAACTCCACGCATATGTAACAAGCAAGTCACAAATGCCGAAATATCAATTTTGTATTTAATATCCTTTTAAAATCACATGCTCCAACAAATAAACTTGGAATAAATAAATGACCGGGTTTGTAATTGGTAAAAACAAATAATCATTGTGTTTGGTAAAAAATGAATTTATCAAAAACTAAAATGAGTTTACAAACTCAATAACAAAAAATCATAAACGCAGAGAAAACCTCCAAGCAGGGAATAACTGATTTGATTCAAGAAATGATTTCAAGATCTTGCCTCACCCACTATGTACGGATTACAATACAACTCAAGTATTTATAGGAACAAAACTTTCCCCTTCGACCTTAGGAAAATTTAAATTAGGGTGGTGATGGTATTTAGTGGCCTGCAAAGGCTAAGGCGACCACTGCTTGATAGTGAACCCTCACATCTTGAAGGGTCAAGATGGACACCAATCCTCCATCATAAAGCGGTGTAATGAT
This sequence comes from Picea glauca, assembly GCA_000966675.3. Classification (NCBI taxonomy): domain Eukaryota; kingdom Viridiplantae; phylum Streptophyta; class Pinopsida; order Pinales; family Pinaceae; genus Picea; species Picea glauca. The sequence continues at coordinate 540,986 of JZKD02S1687408.1, read as the reverse complement.
TACAAACCAACAAATACCATACAAATGGTGGTCAAGGTTCGGGGAAAATCCCGAAAGGTTGTGGGTCGTCGATTCAATGGGATCGTGGTTGTCAGTTCAAGAGGAATACGGAACGTTGATCTCTCAAGGGGGAGATTTCGGCATTTCAGGGTCCAGGAGTTCAAAGGACCTAGAATCATTGTAGTTGGAATCGCGAAATCGTGAATCATGAAACCCCAAAAGCATTCAGAGAAAAATCACCAGGTCACAGGACCAGTCATAAGAAAAGTGACTTAAGGAAGGAGCTAAGGAGCCATTAGTCCCTATTTAGGGTTTCGACATTTCGAAGGATAGTGAACGGGAGGAACACTTGCATCACGATTCCTTGAATCACGAAAATCATTTAGCGCTTTGATGTTAAGCATGTGGTCACAGAGTGGTGGTCATGTGGATGGAGGCTAAGGGGCGATCCAGAACCGTTAAGCAATTTTCAACATTTCGGAAACCAGAAATTAGAAGGACAAGGATTCTGGGAGATCTTGCATGCAGGAGTCCTGAAACCCTGAAACGTGAATAGTGTGTGTTGGTTCAGAATAGAGAAGAGCGCCAAAAAGGGGGCGCGCATGTAGATTTTTTCAAGACCTGTGTCAGAGGACAAAGGGACCTGTGGATTCATTTAGAGGGTTCCAATAAGAGCCCAAAGAGCCATTTCAGCTCACAAGAAGATTGATCCAACTCTGGATGCTAGTGCTCATCAAAGGCGTACAAGTTACTCGAGTCCCAAATCATTTCAGTCCAATGCGTGCCCTAGTTTTCTGTGAACTGATACGATTCTAAACCTAGGATTAGCATCGTGGTGACCAAAATTTTAATGAGTCACATGGTTTAGAATAAGGTTATAGTTTAAGAGCTATAAAATATTTTGGGGTGGCGATTCTGGTCAAAAGTATTCAGAAAGGTAGGTGGAACCATAGCGAGAATTCGATCACCGAATTTACTGTTTAGATACGAAAAATTAAGTTTAAATTATTCGGCTATAATTATTCCACCACTAAAATGTTCCAAAAATTTAAGTAATATAGTTACTGGTACTCTTGTATTTCATTATGTCCGATTTAAATAGAAAGATATGAGTCAGGGTTGTGATTTTAGCTAGAAATTTCAACTCATATCGTATATAAAAAATACAAAAATACAAAAGGGGTTTCCAACATATCTAGTTATGAATGAGATTATTGGCCTCCTATAACCAACATATCATTTGTAGTTGTAGTTATATGTGATAGAATTATAACGTGGGGAAAACTTTAGGATTTCTTATTAGATTAATTCCATACTATGAGGCAGATACTCGCCCGAGTAGATTTCTGATTTTGAGTTTTTTCACAACAATATAAATATTCCATTTATCTAGATTTATTTCCCAATCCATCGTTAATTTTATACAAGGAGATTCTATGTACTATAATTTACCCTACGACTACCTCTGTAAAGAAAATATCAAGATTATTGAAATAGGATTGCTTCCAGAATTTAGCCATGCAATGACTTTTCCACTATCGTAATAAATAAAAGACAATTTCTAACAATTATTCAGAATTCAGTCTAATCATAAAGAGTCTCTTGAAAGTTAATTTAGAGGATATTTTGTTAGCATTTAGACCCCATACACATGAACAGGTTCTTTTGCGGATATTATATCAAATTAGATATTAATAGATATACTACATCAGGGATCTAATCGTTTACCAGTGAATTGGAAAATACTTCAACTCAGAATTAGCAAATGCATTACAATAGACATATAGATAATCGTTTAAGTAGAGAAGGAAAATAATAAACATATCTGAACCAGTTTGCGGGAAGACAAAGGGAACAATCACATTCCTCCCAACCGTAGAATAGGGTATCCAAAACACTTGCCAGATTCACCCCCTAGCCTGACCATGAATCCATGAAGGCAAACTTGAAATCTCCTCCTCAGCAAATGTCTTTCCATTTTAGTAGACTCCTCTTGCCTCACACTCAATCAGTAGTGTTCATAACAACAAGATAACTCATAGTATTTTTCCCCAGCATAGTCGGCAGCATCCCGCCTCCTCACATATGTTATTTATCAATTTTGCCCAGGTCTTTTTCCCTCCCTTGGAAATTTTCGCAGCTTTCTAAATCGCTGATTTTCAATCGCCGTCAATGGCCAAATATTTGATTTTCCACTTGTAATAATCAACCCAGAGGTAGTTCCAGCATGTTCCCCACTCATGGAGTCATGGTCAGCTAAATTCAAAATGGTTGTTGCATTTGTCCTCCTGCAAACAATATAAAATATTATGTTTTCATACAAGTGTCATAGTCAAATAGTTAGTTGGGTCAAATTAGGTCTCTACCCAACAATCATGTTAATTAGTTACAATTATTAAATTTGGAATTTAGAATTGCCATAAATGGAAAAAAAATTCCAAATTCGGATTTACTAAAAACAGAATAAATTTCAAATAAATTTTAATTTCAAAAATATTTTATTTTTGGGGATATCACAGGGAAAATGAATGATTCTAAACTTATTATCAATGGAAAGGAAAGTAAGGAATTTGAATTTAAATATTTAACACCGGAGTGAGAGATAGTCGATTTGGCTCCTGGCCAACTTCTCAGGCACAAAATAATAACTTAAAGGATAAAGGAAAAAAATATAAAAACACAATTTTTCTTTGTATTAAAAACAATAAAAACACAAAGAATTCATTTGCATTCAAATTTTGGGATCGCCATTGGAAATCAAATCAAAAGTATAGTGAGCATAAGGCTGGGATAACTTTGAATTCTTTGATCATAAAACATTGGGTCATCAAGACAAAGTCGTTGAAAGAAAATTAAATATTTGGATAGTATTTTGATGAATAAAACATAAAATTTAACCCAATAGAAGTAACTTAGATGAAGGCCCAGGAACATAATCTAACTAACTTTCAACCCAATTTCACAAACATAAATTGCCACAACATAAAATTAATTAAATGTTTAACACAATGACGCATGTGTTCTTTCGACATTACAAAGATTCAAATAAACGGAATTTAACTACCATTCAATACAAGAATACACATGCATACCATAGCCAAATGTGAATTCTCCGAAGTCATTGTCTCGTACGTGCTCCATCCAAATTCCACTTGCCAACTGATGTGACCTCACCAATACCTCTCACCCAATGATAGGGGTACTCTTCTTCCCCCTGAGCCACCCTAGCCGTAAAGGGGACATGCACATTGTTATCGCACAGTTTGTAGCTAGGTCAAAAAGCTAGATGATAAAGGCCAAACTGGCATAACAAAAACCTACCCCACCCAATGTCACCACAATGGGGAGGTTCTTTCTATTCAGGGAGGTTAGCCCAGGGAAGACATCCCCGGTAACCTGGGGTTTTGAAGAGGCCAAGGTATAAAGGTCAAAGTGAAAGTCCCTCTTCACAAGTTACCACCAAGAGAATATAGTCCAGCTAATCAGCCAATAATGAAGTATAGTCCCAAATGAGAACACCTGTCTAGAACAAAGAAACAATAGAAAAATATATGCAGGCTATAATTCAAAGGGCTAATACTTCATATAACTATTTGATAACAATATATAAGACAAAAATATTGACAAGATCAATGTTCATTAATACAACAATGGAACAAAATCAATTCATCAATAAATTCTAAGATGAAGTAGCATACAGTATATCCAATCAATCTCTTACTTAATAAATGCTTCAAACCACCATATAATTTCTTATAAAGAGAAATTGTTCTGAAAATATGGGAGAACCAAGGATGACATCAGCCTTATTTAGGTTATTTTGTTAGTTAGGGTTTCAATTTATAAGAGTTTGAAAGTTTGTTTGACCATTAGCACTTCAATGTTGGAGACCTGAGATCAGTGCCTAAGGGTAGATGGAGTCAAAATAAGAGAAGATGCAAGGGTTGACAGGAAGAGGATAAGGACTAGAGGGAAGGTTTATGAAGTGCTGCAATGGCAAGGCTCCATAGGCAAAACCCTAGGGGAAAGAGGCTCAGTCTGGTGTTTCTTAATCAAGGCCTCGTGCTCTTTCCTCCTTCCTTAGGTTAAATTTGGCAAAACAGCTAGCATAAAAGATAAGTCAAGGAAAGAGAGTGAGGTGAGTGAGAGTGTTGCAATGGCAAGGCCCTATTACCAAACCCTAGAAGCAGGATGGCCCTAGGTGTAGATAACCTAGGCTTGGGATGTCTCCTCCTTCTTGGCTTTTAAAAGGGATGACTAGCACAGAGAAACAAGTAACAAGAGTGTAGCAATGGCTAGGCTCTTCATTCCTTCTTCAATGGCTGAATAATTCTCTTTTACAGAACATGAAACAAGGAACTACTTGTGTGCTTGTCACCTAGGGTTTTAAATCAACAAAGTTTACAAATAAATGCAAGAATATAAGACTACAACCATTCAATTAAGACATTTTGCAGAAGAAAACACTTACACATCATGATGAAATAGCATTGAAAACCCTAGTTGTAAACCTTCCTTCAAGATAAATGCCAAAAATGTCAAGAAAAGCCTTCCTTCAACAAGTGTGCCTCACTCAAAAGATGAAATACCCAAGTAGGGCGCAACAAATTAGATCTCACTAGGAGAGTGAGTTGTGTTATATGTCAAAATGAGGGTAAAACTCCTCAATATATATTGTATCATGACCTTTAATTAAATTTAGGTCATAAAAATTAGCCGACAAGGCTTTAAGACAAAATCATATTGTTCTTACATTACTTGTTTCTTTAAAATCCTAAATGAGCAAAAGGTGAGACGTCAAGCCCTCTTGAGGAAGACATTAGGCCCCTTTGGGGATAGTGCAACATCTAGAGACCAAACATTAGCCCTCCTTGGGCTCCCCAAAGCTGCCACACGTGCAAATGATCATGTCCATCTACCACATGCTCATGATGATGTCATAATCCTCCTGGTGATGTCCTGCATCATCTGAGGCCAACGTTTCAGTGCAAGTGGGTGAATCCACCTCGGCCTGGCTCAACCAAAGTGTCCCTGATGAAATGTCCTCTTCTTCTCTGGTGAAAAACCTCAGTCAAACATTGTCCTGTCTCTGCTCCTCTAGCGGGGTCTCAACAACCATATGATGGGATCTTCAGCCCCATGGAGGTCCGAATTGATCATCTCCCCATGTGTACTGGTCCAAATGGTACCTATCCATCGATCATGGTCTTTCACATTGAAACCTTCTCCCTCCATGGGCTCATTAGTCACTGGGATCATAGAAATATCAATCACATTTCATCATTAATACTATCAAACATATGCATAAAAACCCTGATATATCATTTAGCAGCTCATAGACGTTACAAAAACCTACAATACAAGTTTGAGAAAAAAAGCCAGACAACCTATTGGGATAGTATCCATAAGGAAAGGAACGTTTCCCAAGGGTTTTCATCAAAGTCATGTAAATGAGATTGTGTGGCTAAGGGATGTCCAGACATAAAAGTAGAGTGAGAGCCAGGGGTGCATGATATTACCTGTGGGTGCCTTTGTAGAAGGCGAGCTATACCCGTCATGGATGCAAATTTTTCCAAGCCCTTTCCTGCCTTTTATTCTTTTCTTCATTTTCTTTTTCTTCTTCTTTTTCTTTTTATCCAAGGACTAATCATAGGACACTGCCTTGGCATGGTGACCAGAGCTAACAGTGTTACCCACAAGTAATTTCATAGAGATGATAAGGCTGTCTCATGATGAGACCCCCTTTCCCTTGGCAATGCAACCAAAGGTCACTGCCCTGACATGGTAACCAGATGATGGTAATGTCATGCTGTTAGGTACCCATGAACACAATAGGTTGTCTCGTGATGAGACCCCCTATCCTCTTGATTAGGTCTTTCTTGTTTATTTTTTCTCAAGTCCCTCTTATTTCTTGCTGAGAGGCCTTTTATTGCCTTCTCGGGGATCCCTGGGCGAAGAATCTTGAGGTTTCATTTCTAGGCTTTTATCTTTTACCAGTTTCTTTTACCTTCTAGGCCTTTATCCCCTTCTTCCCACAAGATAAGATGCAGCCCTACAAATAGGTCATCCTAATGCCCAGACAAGGGGAATTTGATAGATGAGTGGGAGATAAGATGAAAAGGTGATAGTATGATGGGAGTGGACAATGGCTCTTCAGAAATACCCCAGTGGGGAACCAAAACCTATGGGTACAGTCTTGCTAGGGCGTCCAATCAATCTCCCCAAGCATGGTCAAGTGGGCTAGTGTAAGATCCAAGCAGTTGTCAGAAATAAAAGGAATTAGATTCATACATTTAAAGGTTATAATGATCAAAAGTGACACATACCATGATACCTAGACCAATTGCCTCATGGAGAAAGATACTTCTCCGATACGAGACCAAGCCGATGGTGATGGATGTTGATGTTGCTAACAAGACAAATATGATGAAAGAAGAATAGAATGGGCTCTCCAGGACCATGCTCAGGTCAATCCTGCTCTCGGTACTCCATGTCTAGGACCTGTGGGCCTTGAGACATGATCTCCTGGTTATCCCTTAAAAAAGGGATAAAATATGGCTCCAACTAAGGGACCCGTGCTCACCGTAGAGTGCATGAGAAGCTCAGCATATCTATCATAACCTGCAGACCTGCTCAAACTCAATAGGGGCATTAGTAACAAAAATGGGGTTGTAACGCTACCCCGGCATACATAGATATATATACTAAATGAAAGAAAAACTTATTACCTGTACTTACCTGTTGTTTGGAATGTTTGGTGTAATCAAAGAACCAGTGAAGCCAATCCAATAATGTTCCTCAATACCCGCCTTTGTGCTTCATCATAAACCAAAATAGTGACAAATCAAGCACAAAAATATCATGGGTTAGAATATATATCATATCATCTGAAATCTCAAAGTCTAACTCATGAGGCGGGTGGGAGGGAAAAAGTGATCCTAATACATACTCTCAGGAGAGTGCTCAATCCATCTCAGGAATGGATTGTGAAAAGTCAAAGGTTTAGGATACTGACTCGAGGAATATGAATGTTGGCTACCTTGGACGTCTTCACAACCTGAGGCTCGAGGAGGGATTAGAAAAAACTGAAAGGATGACTGACCATTCTTACAAGGGAGACTTGGCAATTGTGATAATAGGCTTCTTCTTCAGGCACTCAAATTTCACCTAAAATATAGAATGAGGTTTTTTCTTACAAGAGACTTGGGATAAGGGACATGTTTCAAAACCATACCTTGTTAAGGTCCTAACCCGCACATAGGTAGATCAATGTATTCGGATGTAATAAAGGTCAATATTAATAAGACCTTTCAATAAAATAGAATAAGGCATATGTAAGAAGACCTAAT
>JZKD02S1687408.1:515643-528497 GCA_000966675.3 Picea glauca | reverse complement strand
ATTGTATGGTGTTTCCCTACCTCAAGGGTTTGGTAATAATAAAGTGTGGTTTCTTCTATTTTGCTTTGTGGATCTATTGTGTATTCAGTATTTGTGGTGATTATATCTTCATATCAGGTATTGGTACTTAACAATAAGGATCTTCCTCAAGATGCTTCTCTTAATAGACATATTTAGTATAAATAAGGGGTGAGGGTATGTGAACCCTAGATTGGAGATTATTGTAACAGAGCGCTGCTCGAATGGAGGTTTCCCCCTCAAAGAGGCCTGTGAACATTGCTATCTGAATCAAAGTGTTGTTTTTGTTGCTATTTTGTATATCATTTCTGTGTATTGTAAAGACTATGCTAGATATTTTACTGTTATTCTATCATTTCTAGCATTTCATTTCTGTTCTACATATTTTATATATCTGGTATCTTGCATACCTTCAATCACATACGGAGGTGAAGTGATCAATGGGGGGTGGAAAATCTTATCACAAGTATCTTGCTTTAGGGAAGTAACTTCAATATCTTAGCCTAACGTTGGTTGATAACTTTCTTCATAGGATAGATCCAAGTGCTTAGATGGATAGTCATCAAATTCCTCAAGGTATGACCAAAAATCAATCGGAGAGCATAGCATTAGGTCATCCTTGGGTGTCTGAATAAGGTCAAGTTCTTGTTGCCATATGTCAAAATTATTAGTAACTTCATGTGATAAATGCAAAGGAAACCTTTGGAAAGAACCATCAATATCATATATGGGCTTGTCATCATATCTAATCATATCCCATCCATGTTTCCTAACATGTATGAATTCATCAAAATTATCAACAAATTCATTATATTCATCATAACATGAATGGATTAAAACATCTGATACTTCTTTTCTCTCTATATCATAAGATAAATAATCATTAAAAGTTTTGAAATAACTCACCTTGTTTAATCCTTCCTGTGTAGGAGCTTCAAGTGTTCAGATAACTTCATCAAGTGGAAGATTTTCCTCCACATATTTAGTCTTGAGACATAGAGGATCAATCTTGTCCAAGGGTTCTATTTCCCCTTCACTCTCTGAGTCATAGAACAAGGTATAATTAAAAAACTAGAAAGTAAAATGACTTACCTCATTCTCTCCATCTTGTGCAAGAGGGACAAGATCTTGGAGAGATCCATCAGACTAAAGAGCGGTTACTAGTGCTTCATCCTCATAATTCATGTCTCTAGTTATATCCTTGTTGCATTCTGCTAAATCATGGGAGAAATCTTACTCCTTTTCAAGGGATTGACAATGCTCTTCATGAATTTATTCTTTCACATCAGAGGGTTCTTGATGTTGAACATGATATGCATTTATGAGATCTACCACAATCTCAATAGTGAATCCCCCATGTTCCAAGGCTATTGTGAGATCATGAAGGGAATCTTCATACATTTGGAAACATAATTTGGTAAGGTCAATGAACCTACTGATGAGTTGTATGAAAGATGATATACCCCTGTCTTCGCAACAACTCTTAAACTGATCTTCCAAGTAGGATGGCAGAGTGAGTATGAATAATTTTATAAGAGAATCCTCTCCTCCCAACTTTATCTCGCTCAAATAATCCAAAAAAATTATGATGTGAGGAGTTGGGAGGCCCAAAAAAGTTGGAGAGTTGTTTAGCCATTTTGTATCAAAGTAATTTGGGTATCCTTGAAAAATTATGAAATCAATACGCGGATACATTTGTTCCCAGTGTGTCATGATCCCATAACTTGGAAATATCACAGATTGTAAGGTGGCACACTGATAAATATTAGTGGAGTCGCTAGATAATTTGCCTGAAACTATCAAAAGATAAGGAAAAACACCATGGTGGAGTCGCCAGGTAAGCTTGTAAGATAAGGCTATGAGGCAAGGCTTGCCAAAAAGGTTTTTCGTCTAAGTAGAATTCACTCAATGTTCCCCAGTAACGACGTCAAAATGTTATTGCATAGTTTGTATCTAGGTCAAAAGGCTAGATGATAAAGGCCAAACTAGCGTAACAGGAACCTACCCCACCCAATGTCACCACAATGGGGAGGTTCTTTCTATTCAGGGAGGTTAGCCCACAGGAGACATCCCAGGTAACCTGGGGTTTTGAAGAGGCCAAGGTATAAAGATCAAAGTGAAATTCCCTCTTCACAGGTTACCACCAAGAGCGTATAGTCCAGCTAATCAGCCAATAATGGAGTATAGTCCCAGATGAGAACACCTTCCTGGAATAAAGAAACAATAGAACAATATATGCAGGCTATAATTCAAAGGGTTAGTACTTCATATAACTATCTGATAACAATATATAAGCCACAAATATTGACAAGATCAACGTTCATTAATACAACAATGGAACAAAATCAATTCATCAATAAATTCTAAGATGATGTAGCATACAGTATATCCAATCAATCTCTTACTTAATAAACGCTTCAAACCAGCATCAAATTTCTTATAAAGAGAAGTTGTTATGTCAATATGGGATAACCAAGGATGACGTCAATGTTATTTAGGTTAGTTGGTTAGTTAGGATTTCAGTTTATAAGAGTTTGAAAGTTTGTTTGACCACTAGCACTTTAACGTTGGAGACCTAAGATCAGTGCCTAAGGGTAGATGGAGTCAAAATAAGAGAGGATGCAAGGGTTGACAGGAAAAGGCTAAGGACTAGAGGGAAGGGTTCTGAACTGCTCCAATGGTGGGGCTCCATAAGCAAAACCCTAGGGGAAAGAGGCTCACTCTGGTGTTTCTTAAGCAAGGCCTCATGCCCTTTCCTCCTTCCTTAGGTTAAACTTGGAAAAACGGCTAGCATAAAAGATAAGCAAGGCAAGAGACTGAGGTGAGGGAGAGTGTTGCAATGGCAAGGCCCTATCACAAAACCCTAGAAACAAGATGACCCTAGGTGTAGATAACCTAGGCCTGGGACGCCTCCTCCTTCTTGTCTTTTAAAAGGGAAGGCTACCATAGGGGAAGAAGTAACAAGAGTGTAGCAATGGCTAGCCTCTTCCTTCCTTCTTCAATGGTTGAATATTTCTATTTTAGGGGACATGAAACAAGGACCTACTTGTGTTCTTGTCACCTAGGGTTTTAAATCAAAAAATTTTATAATTAATTGCAAGAATATAAGACTACAACCATTCAATTAAGAAGTTTTGTAGAAAAAAACTCTTACATATCATGATGAAATAGCATTGCAAACCCTAGTTGTAAACCTTCCTTCAAGAGAAATGCCAAAAATTCCAAGAAAATCCTTCCTTCAACAAGTGTGCGTCACTCAAAAGTTGAAATACCCAAGTAGGACACAAAAAATCAGATCTCACTAGGAGAGTGAGTTGTGTTATATGTCAAAATGAGGGTAAAACTCCTCAATATATAATGTACCATGACCTTTAATTAAATTTAGGTCATAAAAATTAGCCGACAAGGCTTTAAAACAAAATCATACTGCTTTTACATTAAATGTTTCTTTAAAATCCTAAATGAGAAAAAGGTGAGATGTCAATCCCTCTTGAGGGAGACGTTAGGCCCCTTTGGGGCTAGTGCAACATCTGGAGACCAAACGTTGGCCCTCCTTGGGCTCCCCAAAGCTTCCATACGTTCCAATGATCCTGTCCATCTACCACATGTTCATGATGACATCATAAGCCTCCTGGTGACGTCCTGGATCATTTGAAGCCAACGTTTAATTGCAAGTGGATGAATCCCCCTAGGCCTGGCTCATCCAAAGTGTCCCTGATAGAACGATCTCTTATTCTCTGGCTCAGTAAAACACTGTACTGTATCTACCCCTTTGATGGGGTCTTAGCAACCATCTGATGGGCTCTTCAGCTCCATGTAGGTCTGAACTGATCATCTCCCCATGTGTACCAGTTCAAATGGTACTTGTCCGTCGGGCATGGTCCTGCACATTAAAAACTTCACCCTCCATTGCTCATTAGTCACAGGGATCATAGCAATGTCAATCACATTTCATCATTAATATTATCAAACATATGCATAAAAACCCTGATATATCATTTAATATCTCAAAGACGTTACAAAAACCTACAATACAAGTTTGAGAAAAAGAGAAAGACAACCTATTGGGATAGTATCCATAAGGAAAGGAATGTTTCCCAAGGGTTTTCATCAAAGCCATGTAAATGATATGGTGTGGCTAACGGATGTCCAGACATATAAGTAGAGTGAGAGCCAGGGGTGCATGATATTACCTGTGGGTGCCTTTGTAGAAGGCGAGCTATACCCATCATGGATGCAAATTTTTCCAAGCCCTTTCTTGCCTTTTATTATTTTCTTCATTTTCTTTTTCTTATTCTTTTCCTTTTTATCCAAGGACTAATCGGAGGACATTGCCTTGGCGTAGTGACCAGAGCTGACAGTGTTACCCACAAGTAATTTCACATAGATGATAAGGTTGGCTTGTGATGAGACCCCCTTTCCCTTATCCATGAAACCAAAGGTCACTACCCTGGTGTGGTAACCAGATGATGGAAATTTCATGCTGTTAGGTACCCATGAACATAATAGTCTGGCTCATGATGAGACCCCCTGTCCTCTGGATTAGTTCTTGTTTTTTTATTTCTTCGCGGGTCCCTCTTGTTTCTTGCTGAGAGGCCTTTTATTTCCTTCTCGGGGATCCCTGGGCTAAGAATCTTGAGGTTTTATTTCTAGGATTTTATCTTTTATCTGCTGCTTTTATCTTCTGAGCCTTTAGCCCCTTCTTCCCACGAGATAAGGTGCAGCCCTACAAACAAGTCATCCTAATGCCCGGACAAGGGGAATGGGATAAATGAGTGGGAGATAAGATGAAAAGGTGATAGTATGATGGGAGCAGACGATGGCTCTTTAGAAATCCCCCAGTGGAAAACCAAAACCTATGGGTATAGGTTTGCTAGGGAATCTAGTCAATCTCCCCAAGCATGGTCAAGTGGGATAGTGTAAGATCCAAGTAGTTGTCAGAAATAAAAGGAATTAGATGCATACAGTTAAAGGTTATAATGATCAAAAGTGACACATACCATGATACCTAGACCAATTACCTCATGGAGAAAGAGCCTTCTTCGATACGAGACCAAGTCGATGGTGATGGATGTTGTTGCTGCTGACAAGACAAATCTAACGAAAGAATAATAGGATGGGCCCTCCAGGGCCATGCTCAGGTCAATCCTGCTCTCGGTACTACATGTTTCTCCTGGTTATCCCTAAAAAATAGGGATAACACACACAATACCAGAGAATGTTATAGCCCATATCACTTCACAAGTTTGAGCTACCACTTGTTACCCAAGATGGGTATCCCAACTCCCACAAGAGAAAATTCAATCAAGATGAAATTTCAGCAGCGTAACATTACGCAAGATGGATGTGATTCATACTCTTCCTTTGCCATCCTTTTTATATTGTTTTAAATTACTTAGTTTCCCAAAATTCTTATTATATTTGTAGGGGCCAAATAGATTTAACGTCAAATAATTACCTAAATTGTAACAATATTGATTTTAGAAAATTCACTAATTTTTTTTAATTGAGAAAAATAGTAAAATTCAAATATTCTTTATTTTGAGCACATTCGCATATAAATTTATCAACAAATAATAAAATTTTATAGCAAATAAAACAAATACGCAATTTAAATCACCTGGGTTTGATGCTAATTCACCTTCCTGCCTTGTTGTTTCCTTCCTGCTGCCTGATGCACTGACCAACACTTCCCAAACCTACTATCCTCCCTGCCAACTAGGACAACTACCTAGCTCCAGGATATCATATGGATATCCTGGCCCCCGTGCCCAAAACCACTAGCAAACCAGTGCCTGTATTGATCCATTCCGACTCCAAAACTGAACTCCCCTCTTTGCAAATATAGGAGAGCCCCATAAAACCATCCACAATCTCCCATAGAATGATCCCCTCGTAAACCTCCTTCCCCTCCATATTCCTCCTTCACCACCCCTCCCCCCCTCCCTCATTAACTTCCCTACCTACCCATTTATTACCTTATCTTATCCTTTCGTAGTTAATGCCCCTTATCCCCGTAATTTATTATTTTATTGTATATTTAATGTCCTATCCCTTCCCGAATACGTAAGAATAATTTAACAATATAATTTATTAACCCCATTTAATTATTTACTTAATTAATTAATGAGTCAATTAATAATTAATTAATCCTTGACAATCATGAACAAGTAATTAATAATAATTAATTAGTTAATGTTATTTAAGAAATAATTATTGTTTAGCTAACTTTTAGGATAGTTAGATTATTAAATTAATTATAATTAATAATCCTATACATCTATTTAAGCAGGGTTGTTACATACACCCACCCTTCAGGAAACTTCGTCTCGAAGTTAAGGTATCTTATAGTACAAAGGAAAAGAAACATGGTTCACACATTCATAACAAGTAACCGAAATTATCAATAAGTAAGTCAAGAAAAATCATACATACTAGTGTATATGTACAAGAAATTCATGTGTAGCTAGTACATACAAGTCTCGTGCATGTACTAGTAATCAAAACTATCATCCTTTAGTAATTTATGTATGCATCCAATCTAGTCGGCAAGACTAGTCTTTTATAAAAGACAACAAACCAATCAATTGTTTGAGAAATCCTTTAATTACTATTATCCGGTTCAACAATGTTATTTTAAACAACTGTGGTTTAGTTACAAAATTATGAATATTCATATATACACATTTCCTTTTTTTCTTTTTTGAAGGGAAAACATTAAATTCCACCACCAAACAGATCTTCATACCTTCTCAACTATTACTACTCATCCTTCCTCCCTAACCTACTTCCATCTCCATTCCTATCCTTCCTCTGCTAGACTATCTTGGAGTGTCAACTATATTGACCTAACTCTAAATAGAACCCGTAAGTGGAAGTGTCGCTATCTCGACCAAGCTTCCCTAGCAGGCATCTGACAGTCATCATCACACGTATTGGGGAGCGAGAACTAACACTGTCCTCCAATGACTTCAAGTTTCAGAGGATACACGGTGGGAAATGCCTCCACCCCTCCTAACAGGGATAAGGTCCACACCCTACAATGGAATACACAATGGCACCATGTTGCTAGAGGTTTTTTCATTGTTTATTTGGCTTTGGGCAGTGTCAGTACCTGAAATAATGCATTGGTCCACATATCATAGCAATGCATCCAAACCAATATAAATTTCACATACATTATTCATACCATAATGTTTCTCGGTTAGTGGTCCTGATATCCACTTTCATCAACATTATTCCTTGGTTATTTCATAACCCATAACCTGCAGATTAGTCTGTAACACAAACTCATACATTTCTATGAATTATCATCATGCAATTTCATACTATCATCGTTTCAATTTGGTATCCCTGTACCGATAAATTAACATCAAATTTTTCCAATTAGAAATAGATCTCATAATATCACATAATTCAATTTCGACACCCATTCATAAGATTATAATTTACACAAAATAGATTGCATCATATCCAACATCATTCTAATAGCATTTAAACATTCATTAAATTCACATTCTCACAATATGTCGCATCATATACATCATCATCAATACCATTTAAACATTCATAAAATTTACATTCACATAATAGTTCGCATTACATACATCATCATCAACAACATTTAATCATTCATAAAAGTTCATACATTTAAAATTTAAGTGTATCACTTAATAGTTTCATCGTGTCTAGAAAATAAAGTATATAGGCCTCATGTAATCCTGGCTGTCTAAATCAAAAGGTGGTGTTACATACACCCAACCTTTGAGAAACATGTTCTCGAGGTGGTCAAAAAAGTGAAGGATAGTCTCATCGTAATGTCTCAGCATCTTCCCAAGTAGCAGATCCTGGACTATACTTGTCCCATTGGACCTTAACTTGGTCTACTAGACGGTTCCTAAGCTGTCGGAATGTACGGTCCAATATGCGTAATGATTCTACCGTGAGGGTTCCCACGTCCGATACCTACAATTCCTTCCAATTTAGTTTATGTGATTCATCAGCAACATAATGACATAAAACAGATACATGAAATACATTATGAGTTTTATGCAAGTGGGGTGGTAGTACGAGACGATATGCAATGGGTCCATTTTTTTCTTGGATCCTGAATGGTCCTATAAACCAAGGTGACAACTTTGTCCCCTTCCCGAACCGTATGGTACTCTTATTAGACCTAATATGAATGAAAACCTGGTCTCCCACTTCATAACTTCAGTTGGTCCTGTGTGCATCCGCATAGCTTTTCTGCCTATCTTGTGCTTCCTTTAGTCTCTGCCTAATCTGAATCACCTGTTCCTCCATTTCTTGAATCAATTCTGGCCCAACTGTTNATGGACTACATCGCGCTTCATGCCTACCCAAAAGAAGAGCTTCCTCATATCTGCATACATCTTCTTCACACCCAGATGCGCACAATAAAGTGCTCTATGGGCTTCCTTCAGTATGGTACTTCGAATATCCCCATTTTCAGGGATGTACATCCTTCCTCAATATCTTAACATTCCATCTATTTCCAGACTATATCCTTCATACTTTGTGTTTAATTGCCTCCCGCTCTAGAGGTTCAAAGTAACCTTTAAATACCAACTTTCTCTTGGGAGTTGTGTCAACACGTGTTCCCTCAGATTGACCTTTAAGGTTACCAAGGAGAAGATACGTGGTCTCCTACTCAAGGCATCTGCGACCACATTTTCCTTTCCCTTTATGTACGAAATACCAAAATAGTACTCACTCATAAACTCACTCCATCGCCTTTGCCTGACATTCAGATCTCTTTGAGTGAAGAGATGTTTTAAACTTTGATGGTCTGTTTTGAGCTCAAAGTTCTGCCCCACAAGATACTGCCTCCAAATTTTTAGAGCTAGCATTACAGCTGCCAACTCTAAATCATGAGTCACATATAACTCTTCGTGCTTCTTCAACTTCCTTGATGCATAAGCTATCACTCCTCCATCCTGCATTAGCATGGCCCCCAACCCTTTCTTCGAGGCATCCGTGCAGACTGTGAAGTCCTTTTCCATATCTGACACTCGTATAATTGGCGCACTAGTTAGTAACCTTTTAAGCTCAATGAATACACTATCACACTTTTCTGTCCAATCATACCTAACCCCCTTGTGTTGCAAAGTGGTGATGGGTTTCACTATTTTTGAGAATCCTTCCACAAATCTCCGGTAATAACCTGCTAGCCCCATGAATCTTCTCACCTCATGGGCATTTTTCGGCACTGGCCACTCCATAATGTCCTTTACCTTTTCTGGGCCCACAGAGATTCCTTCGCTGGAAATGATATGACCTAAATAGTGGATCTCTTTCTGGAAGAATGAACACTTCTATAGCTTCCCATACAATTTGTTCTCTCTAAGGCAGGACAACACTATTCGCAAGTGTTCCTCGTGTTCTCTTTCATTCTTGGAATAGATAAGGATGTCATCTAAAAAGACTTGTACAAAACGGTCTAAGTACTTCAGGAATACGTCGTTCATGAGTCTCATGAATATTGTTGGTGCATTGTTCAATCCCAAAGGTACTACAACAAACTCGTAATGTCCAAACCGAGTTCGAAAGGCAGTTTTTGGGATATCACCTTCCTTAATCCTTAACTGATGATACCCTGATCGCAAATCAATCTTTGAGAATACCGTTGCTCCGTTCATCTGATCGAAGAGGTCATCTATTCACAGCATCGGGTACCTATTTTTCACTGTAGCACGGTTCAAGTCTCTGTAGTCTATACACAGTTGTAAGGATCCATCCTTATTCTTTACAAAAATTACCGGTGCGCCCCAAGGTGAGACACTAATCCTTATTAGCCCTAAGTCCAGTAGCTCTTTCAACTGCATTTGTAATTCACAAAGTTCCAGCACTTTCATTTGATACAGAGTCTTGGAGATTGGTTCTGCACCAGGTTTTAGCTCAATAGTAAAATCAAGCTCCCTCTCAGAGGGTAACCTTGGTAACTCATTCGAAAAAACATCCTGAAATTCTGACAATACCGAGTACTAATCCAATGAGAGTCCCTTCCTTTCATTCACTGCTTCCACTACATACAATCGAAACCCTTGTCTCAAGCATCACTTAACCTTCATAGTTGATATAAAGCGTAACGACACTTTTCTCTCTAAACCATGGATCTCTACTGGTCTTCCTTCATCGTTGACATAAAGCACCCTCTTTGCGAAACAATCTACCAAAGTTCAATGAGCTGCTAACCAATCCATTCCAATGATTAGGTCATATGGCCCAAGAGCAGTGACGTATACCTTCAACCTGGTAGTACACACTCCCATATCTACTATACAATCATCAACACTAGGTCCTACTACTTTTTTTTCCCCGAAGCCATCTCGAATAGTTTAAAGTCATCATGCTCGTAGGCTGCCAACCCACTCTTTTCTAATGCAGATGGTGAAATGAAACTTTCTGTTGCACTAGAATCAAACAAAATCTTAACATTAATATGATTTAGCATACCTGATAAATCCACCACCATGGATTGATGTTCGGCCTGGCGGTTATTAACCATTGCATAAATCTGGTGGATGCTACTTGATCTCCCTATCAATGCCTTTCCTTCTCTATGCACGAACCCTGATTGTAACTCTGGGCAGTCATGCTAGTAATGGGGTCCTCCGCATCCCCAACAGGTAACACGAGATTGAACCTATGCATTGTTATGTGACTGTCTCTGAAATGAGTTCCTTCCCCTGGAACCCCTGCCCCTACTAGTTGTTCCCTGAGATGGTCATGGACCTGTCTGTGCCGTTGGTGATGAATGAGATGCTTCACTCACTACCATTGAAATCCCTGCAGCTACTGTCCTTGGCATGACTTTGTTACCATATGGCGGTGACCTTGAGCCCCCTCCCCTAGGAAATTTCCTCGGGGCCTTTCCTACAAATCCAAGGCGATGCGAAAATGTCGGTCTTGTGCCCCCGGTTAAGTTCATGTGTTCTTCTACATAACGCACATTTTCCACCACTTATTATACTGAAGATGGTTTCCACATCCACACCATAGCTCTTATCTTAGGGTTCAATCCATAGATGAAGCGCTCTGCCTATCATTGGTCATTATCCATATACGAAACATATTTGACCAGTTCCATAAATCTGATCTCATATTCTTCTACAGTTCTGTTTCCCTGTACTAAGGCATGAAATGTCCCTACCTGTTGTTCCTCGTAGTATGCTGGTAGATATTTCATTCGGAACCTCTCCTCAAAAAGTTCCCACGATACTGTGTCTAGGGTAAGGTGCAATTGTCTTTCCAGGTTGCCCCACCAGTTCAAGGCTTGTCTCTTAACTAAAAAATGGCAATATTTGCCTTTGAGTTGGATGCATAGTCGCTTAAGGAAAAACACCTTGACATGCCTTCCAACCATGCTTCCACGTGTTCACTGGTGCGACCCCCAACAAACTCTGGAAGTTTGATCTTCTACAATTCTCGCATGATGTCTTCAGGTGGAGGTCCTCCCCCTAAATCCCTTGACGCTTCTGGATTACCCGTTCCAGACAATGGGGGTTCCACTTCAGTCCTTGCCAGTTGTCGCCCCTTTAAAGTCTCGTTAATGGCTTCCAATGAGCGCAGTATGAGGGCTAGTTTGGGCGCTGGCGGTGGTGGCGCTGGCGGTGTTGGCAGTGCTTGCGATGATGCTCCCCTTCCTCGACTCCTTCGAGTCCTGACCATCCTGTATGCTTTAACCTGCATCACCCCAAAGTTGTCAGGGTGAGTTCAAGAATGTTTCAAATTGGTGCTACTCAAACTAGAAACAGTGTTAGGCGTAAGTTTTCTTTACTTGTCTATAAACAGAAATTACTCCTTTAGGGGATTGGCTAGGTTAGGGTTAGGATTAAGCGTCTAAGCTTGATTTCTTCGCCCCTATGAAAAAATTATTGGTTCCCTTGCCCTGTAGCTACACTAGCCTTGCACCATACTCACCACTTCCTATGCTTACTCTCCTAGTGCATATGTCACCTCCTTCCCACTTGTCCTAGTCTAATCCCTTTTAAATTTTCACTTACAACTTGATTAAAGTGACTTTCTACCTTATGTTTATTAATTTACGCTGAAAGGCATACACCTATTGACAATGGGCACAATTAATGATCTTTTAATCTTATTTAACCTTAAACCCTTATCTGATGGCTATACATTGAAGATGTTGGCATATTCTTAGTCGTCCTCCAAAATCAATGGGTCAGATTTATTGTTCATAACTTTCTTGCATTTATCAAGGCATCCGTTAACATGTTTACTTTTTAAAATTTACCTAATCACTTTAAAAAAAAAATTGCTATAAGGATATATAATTACCAAATTTAAATGATTAAATAAGATTAAACCGCGACATCTAAATAATTATCCACAACTGCCAGCCACATTTCGGCGTTCACCAGCACTATGTACCTTTCGGCATTAACCAGCCGCCAACCACTTTGCGGCTGTGCTAGTTTATTAAAAACTAATAATCTAGACTAAACTTAATCCTAAGCTTCAATCACCTTAATTGCCTTAATCAACACTTCAATTTGTTCCTGGAAATTAATATTATTATTAGTGTTAATTAATTAGTCACTAATTTACTTAATCCTTCCTATTAATTTAATTATTATTATTTTTATTTTTTTCTTCAGGGCACATACATGGTGTGTTGGTGTTTGGTTGTTCCTTAAGGCTTAGGTAGTGGGTGGTCGTGGGTTCTAAACCCGTCTGCTCTGGAAAATTTTTAATCTAACCCAAATTTAATCTAATCTCTAACATCATTAATTAACTTTAATGTAAATTAACTTTACACTAAATAAAACAATTAATTTAAAATTATTATTACACTA
>JZKD02S1687408.1:492160-515633 GCA_000966675.3 Picea glauca | reverse complement strand
ATATACAAAAGTCATCCACTTCCATATATGCACATATATGGAAGGTGGCTTCTGTATATGCACAAATAAGAAAGTCGACCGACTTCCCTATAAGTTGGCCACTTATGTATAAATTAACTTCTCTAGCCCTAAATATGCGTGAGCTCTTGTATTTGATTTCTCTGTGGAATGATGATGCCTTATCACACTTCTTGATTTCATGTCTTCATTTTGATTATCCCTTCTACTCTCGGATCTATATGTTTCCACTTGTCTAGCACTAGTTGTTAATTTGAGCCATAAATCCTTTCGACTTTCCTATGCAACATGTTCAGACTCTATAGCAGCTCCTCCTAAGAATTCATGATATTCTCATGCTTAGAATATGTTTCAGCATTTCCCATGCCACCACATATCCTTTTGATTTCTTTGTCCATTGAAATAGGATTGGAAGGAGAAGCTCATTGCAGGTGGTCTGAATCAGCATGTTGCGCATGAGCCTTAGGGTGGTTCATTGATGGAACCTGGACGAATTCCAATTTGAAAACATTTTTATAGAGCATGTCAAAATTCCACTCTAGGTGATGAAACTTGTTCCAGAGATAAGAATGAGGGTCACCATGATCCTCCATAATCTAAGAAATTAATAATTTATTGAGCAATTAGATCTTTGTGAGCCTAGCTATTTTGGTGTTCCTAGATCAAGAGAGCCCAGGGTCATATACCCATTCATTGAATTCAACTTCTATATGTGCTTCAGAAATTTGTTGTCATTTCCATTTGATATTCTTCTCCATATCTGAAATTTCTNCGGGAATGGCGATGTTATGTTACACTACCCTCTCAAATCCCCGAACCCCGAACTCCGAGTTGACGCCACCTGTCTTCCACTATATCCTGTGGACCCACCTTGCCGCGTCCTCTTCGATATTTCGTGGATCGCGAATCCACGATGCAAAGTTTCTTGTGGTCGAGAACCCCAAAGCACCGAATGCCGAAACCCCGAAGTCCGATGAAACCTGTCCTTCACGTGCTCTGGAGGTCCCACTTTGCTACGTCACCTCCTTTTCCTCGTGCGATCGGGGATCGCGGGATCGCGATTTCACCGGTCACAATTCACTTGCATCACAAAACCCCGAACCCCGATTCTCTGATGCCACGTGTCTACGTCCCATGGACAGGCCCACGTCTTGACACCTATCTCCCTCTTGTTCTATCAGGATTTCGCGGAACTTCACGGGGACCACCAGTCGTCGATTCTCCTTCTCTGAGTTCTCCTTCTGCCCCTAAGGATGGATTCAGTCCACGCTCCACCTGAGTCTGTTCCTCGACACTTATAAGGAATTATCCCTCCTGAGCTTTGTCTCTCTCTCTGACTCCTTCAGATATTTCTCGAACGCGCTCCCGGTGTTCGGTTTTCAACCACTTCCAACAGTGAAGAAGTCTTTCGGGTCCTGTGCACTCACGCCTGCAACAGTCTCGACATTTTCCTTCTCAGAATTGCTACTGAGACTCCCATCCAACCTGCACTCACCTGCACGGTTCGAACAACCAAGCCGACTCAAGGCAAAAGAGATCAAAAGTTCAACTACTTAGCCTCCTCGACGCACTCTATGCGGAGGTATTCAACTGCACTCGATGCAGGAATATCTTGGCCTAAGCAGAGAAACAATTGAAACTCATTCCCTCAGGTTCCGAACCTGATACGCAATCACATACGCAGCATATAGAAGATAAGCATAAAAAGAAGAAAATATGCAACAGCATAATACCAACAACACAAAGAGACTGAACACATCCATGGAATTGAATAAAAGCTTTCCTATTAATTCAATGTCTGTACATGGAGTTTCTTCACAAGCCCTCTGCTCTGCTCTGCTCTTCTTGCTAATGCTGAATAATGATAATATCAATTACACAAGGAGGGTGCCTATATTTGTTTTCCCTCCTGGAAGTAAAGACTGTCTAATCTACAGCTAATTTTCTATCTACCCACATTAAAACTATTTAATGCCTCCTTATCTACAATATGTTACAAATGCGCTCAGTTTGAATGCCTTTAGTAAACGGCGACGCAACAATATCAAGGCAAAATTTAAAATAAAAAAGGTTTGTTGGCTTGTCCAGCTGTACAATCTCTTTCTCCTCACGCTGGTTCGTATGATGTATTGCGGATGCTGCGGATGCTCCTACATCAACTTGTTGTTATGAACACTGGAAGGTTGTGAGGCAAGAGGGGGTGATTGAATTGAAGGACAATGCTGTATAAGGATTTCCAAGTTCACCCTTATGGACTCATGGTCAGGCTAGGGGGTGAACTGTGCAAGTGATCTTGGCTAATCGGTTCTACGGTTGGGAGGAACATGGTTGTTCCCTTTGTCTTTCTGTGAGATTAGTTCAGATATGGTACTCTAATCCTTATATGTCTGCATGATTTTATATCTGATGTAACGTGCATGTTAAATCTGAACTGAATGGTTTCTAATATTGTTTTAATAGTCGTATAATTGCTGTAAGTCTTTTACTGTATCTAAATTTCAGTATTTCTACCTCTGTGAGATGAATTGGTTATTGATATGGTTGAATCTTTAAAGGTGGTATGCATTCCATAACCTAGACTAGGTTTGTTCGATTACCTTAAATTTACAGTCCACTTTACCATCGTTTCATTTACATATCATTCTGGAATCATCCCCTTAGCAACCTTTGCTATAGATTTAGAACCTCTATGTAAATATAAAAGATATGATATCCTCATAGAATTCAACAAATAGGCTGTAGGGTTTAATTATGGAAATCTTTCTTGAATTTAAACATTAAGTGGAATCGAATATGTATCAATGAACAAACAGATCTATTTCAAGCATATATATATTTCATTCTGTAATTTTTTATTCCTAGAATAGAATCACATATATAGTCGAACTCGGATAGAACTAGAATATTGAAGCATATGGTAATGAACAAAATCAAAGGATCAAGAATACACTAAACTTAACGATATATTCATGCTAGGATCATACTATAGGAAAATGAATAAATGAATTTTCTAATACATTAACAACATATGACACATCTTACATATGATGTGCGCATATAGAAACAAATAATTTTATGGCTGTAGCATTACCATATAAGATATCTATTAAAATTGCTTCGCATTTACAATTTTTTTTTTAATAAATTACAGAGTAATGCAATCTATGTTGAAAATGCAACCGATCGAAAAACAAGCACATACAAATACGCAGATACTTGAAGATGTGAGACCTCTGAACGATCCCCGTTGGGGTAATTTCCAGATAAGAATTGCGTTAACAAGAGACTAATCTTACAAACATTAATATAGTCAAGAAAAGATGGCTATTATAACTTTTTTAAAGATTTCCAAACACTTTAAATTACAAAATTAATGTACAGAATGCTGAGGATAAGCTACTTCCAAATAGAAATAATATCCCTCCTTTTCTAAACATAACATATTTAAGAGTTTCCCAACAAAAAGAAATTAGATCTGGTTTCGCTAAATTCTAGATTTAGAATATCAGTCTTTTTCCTACAATATGCTCAACTGTATATATCTCCTTAAATGGATCTTTAACAAAAATCAAAATTGGATTTAACCCTCAGATATTCGGTACAAGAAATCAGTGCATGAGTAAGGTTACTTTTAACAACAGAAAGCTACGAACAGAATCGTGACCTCCATGCCTTGATTTAAGAAACAAGTTGAAGAGCCACATTTTGGAACCCGAGTACCTTTGTCATGATGAGCAGGGTATGGTACCTACACTGTGAAGTGGGCATACCTGCATTCGGCCATCACGTAAAACATTAATACAATACAGAGTAGAACCTTAAATTATAAACTCAAAAGGGTTGATTGATAACCATAGCTCTGTCAGATTACTTAACTTAGGGGACGAAATGACACACCCTCCAGTTGTTGTGATTTTTTTTGTAATCAACCCTGGATGAGGGGAGAATGGTTCCTAGAGCTCCTGGTGGGTACCCTCACAAAAAGTAGAGTCCCACCATTAATACAGAGAAACCCGTTTTACAAAATCAAATAATTACTTTGAAAAGATAAAATAGCATTGTGAATTCAAGAGATAAATCTTTTGTTAAAAACCATTTATGAATAAAATGAAGGACGTAAAGAATGACATCATGCACATAGTCAATAGAATTCCTCGTGGAAAGTACCCTAACTCATCAAGAGATAAACTACCGGTAGACCACTACCTTAATACAAATGATATGCATCAGTCACAGAGGAGAAACAAATACGTTAAGAATCTAGATTGACCTTTATTTCCTAGATCCTTTACATGACGAAGGGATAAAATATTCTAATCTACTTTGAGTTACTCCCAAATAAAGTTTCTAGTTATAGGGTAAACAAAAAAATATTGAACCGGAAATAAACCCATGGGACACAAATAGTGGACACAAAGTATTGACCTTAGGTTCACAGAGGTAAAGAATAGCGACTCTCGAATACAACAAGAAACCTTTTCTACAGTCGTTACCAAAATAAAAAGGAGAAATGCGTAGACTCTGAACATGAATATCGAAAGTAAAGAGGGTTTGTAAATTCAAAATAAAGGTTATAGGAAGAAAAATATTTCTTGGTATCAACCAAAACAACAAACTCTGTTTCGAGCTTGAAATATGACAGTCCCCTAAAAAGAACTTACTAGGTAGTCTGATGTTTCCATCGAATTCACCAAAGGTTGCTCACAGAGGTAGTAGAATTTCCCTATAGAAGAATGCATAATACAGAACCCTCTCCTTCTGAGTCACAAGGGCAGAAATGAGATTGCCAAAACCTAAAAGGGACAAGTACCACTCTTTACAGCATGAGAGGTAGAATCCATGCGCTAGGGAAAAGTTGGCGCATTAGGATTGGGGAGAGCAGGAGGAAGAGTCATCAAGACTGAGGTTATTAGGACCCTAATTCATTTCAGGATAGAGCCTTAACTTTTCCTGACAGTTACATCTTCCTCCCTTAATGATGAAGATATGAAGTTAAACAACAGTAAAACCATGACTGTCCAGTGAAACTAATTGGTCGCTAAAATTTTCTCGTTGAAGTTATCCTTCCGTTACACCAACAGGACAAGGAGGGGTAGTTATTTTAGTTACGTAGATTTTTATGTGGAATTGGTCGGGGTTCAATTCGTTATGGTGGAGAGGATTTGTATCACAGCTAAAATGAAACCATCAAAGAAAACACATTGATAACCACTCATAAATCACCATTAATATCCTTAGTCCATTCTTGGTATGTATTACATTTAGGATATGAATTTTGATGTCGAAACATCTAGGTAGGAGTACAAGCATCGAATCTTGGGGTTATAAAATTATGTGCAAATTCCAGATAGCCTGATTCTCTTAATTAAGGAAATTGAAAATTCAAATCCTAGTGTATGGGTGGATACGTGTAAGTAAAAATATCTATATAGTAAGATATATGAGTTAGGAAAAACTTGTATTTGATGGAACCTCTCTTAAGTGTTAATTTAGTATGGCAAAGGGTTACTCCAAGCCAAAAGAAAATGTAAGTACCCATCATATGAGTTGTTAAAACGAGGATAATTAGTAAATAATGTACCAAAGAAAAAAAAAATATGATAAATTTGAGGTTCGTTACATATGGTATTAGAACAAAAGTTACAACATTGGGCCTGAACAGGACCACTTTAGTGCTTAATATATATTCTATTTTAAATAAAAACTAATAAATCATTTGGTTACAAACATAAAACTTTTTTTGTTTTGGTGATTAAATATGGCAGCTTAGGACAATGCAAAAAACAGGATGGAAGGAAATCTACAACAAAGACCTCCTGGAGATACAAGGCAGAACAATGATGGAAGCTCACCCACAGAAGTGTTGGAAACAATGAGGAACCTGATTGTTGAGCTACAGATCTTTAAAGATGACAATGAAAAGTTGAAGAAGGCACAACAAGAACAAAAGGAAATAAATGAAGTCCTGCTGCGTAGTATAGTGACCAAGAAAATCCCAAAAGACAGTAATAACGATGAAGAAGTCAACAAGAGAGCCTCCAAGAACTTAGGGCCAAAAATAGAAAAAGGAGACAGTTCATCTTAAGGAATGCCTCCAGCTGAAGATGGAACTAAAACGGACAGAAAAAGAAAACAAGTACACCACCTTGAAGGATAATTTAAAAAGATTAAACCTGCTATCTTTGATTGAGAATCCAAGATAGGAGAAGAAGCAAAGGCATGGTTGTTGGACATCAAAAAGTAATTTCAAATATATAACTATTCTAGCAACATGAAGGTCAGGATGGCCATATACAATCTAAAAGGGAAGGCTAGTATTTGGTGGCAATATCTGAAACTAGCCAAGGGCCTAAAGGAGAAACAGTTGGAATGGTCTGACTTTAGGAAGTATTACAAGAAACAATAACTTTCTGAAAATTATTATGAAAGGAAGATGAAATAATTTTACGAGTTACGACTTAGACAGATGATGATGGAGGACCTTATAAATAAATTTTTAGAACTTTTAAGGTTCGTACCGTACATCCGAGAGGATAAGGTAAAAATCCATGGATTTTTAAGATGCTTACCACAATCCTATAGGGACAGGATTGAGTTTGACAACCCAAAATCCTTGAGTGAAGTATTCAGGAAAGAATGAATGCGATATGATCAATATAGGCAGTGGGTGGAGTATCCCAAAGCCTGGAAGGATAAGAAACAAGATCGAATGAACTAGTGGAAGAAGGGATACCAGCCAACTCCTCATCGGATTATAGTAAAAAGTTTCCCGAGAAAATATTCTCACTTTAACCACCCAAATACGCTGAGCAGTGGTAAGCCAATAAACCTGGGAATGAAGAAGTTTGGGGACAACCCCCACGAGCCACTAAAGTGTTGCGAATGTGGAGAGCCTCGTCTAAGGAGAAAATCTCCACGTTTAATTTCAACAAATAGAATTTTCATTCATAATCTACAAGAAGCCTCGACAGTGGGAGACGTGGGTAGGATCCTACATCGGATAAATGTAGCCATTGATGGCTGACAAGCTGACCACCAATCCTCGGTGGTAGAAATTGAAGGTAAAATCCATGCCTCTCGAATTTTTGTTTTAATTGACCCTGAGCAACTTTAAGTTATATTACTCCGAAGGTACTAGAGTAAAATAAACTTAAGAGACTGAAGCACGCAAAATCATGGCTTGTGCAACTAGCGACAGGTACTAAAAGGAAAATAATTGACTATATTTCATATTTTCAGTTCATCTTAGATGGTCAAACTATAAGGACTGATCTGAACATCCTACCACTAGGATCTTACGATATGATTATTGGGATGGATTGGTTGGAACGACACAAAGAAATATTAAATTGTTATACAAAGATACTTAGCTATAAAGATGATTCTAGCACTACTAGGACAACCCAAGGTATACCAAAACCAGTATCAGTCAGACAAATTTCAGCGATGCAACTAAAGAAATGTATGAGAAAGGGATGTCAAGTTTATTCCATCCAAGTGACAAATCTAGCAGAAAAAGAAGATAAGCCAAAGTTAGAGAACTTTGTTGTTCTATGTGATTTCAGAGATATGTTTGTGGATGAGATACCATAATTACCCCCCAGAAGGGAAATAGACTTCTCCATAGACCTACTACCCATTTTAGCCCCCATCTCAAAAGCGTTGTACCGAATGAGTCTACCATAACTGACAGAACTAAAAATACAATTACAAGAATTGTTGGACAAAGAGTAAATTAGACCGAGTGTATCACCTTGAGGAGCATTAGTCCTCTTTCTGAAAAAGAAAGATGATACTCTAAGACTATGTATCTCTTATAGACAACTGAACAAAATGACTATTAAGAATAAATTCCCCTTACCAAGGATAAATGATCTGTTCGATCAAGTAGGAGGGGCCAAGATCTTTTCAAAATTGGATTTATGATCCTGTTATCATCAAGTTCAGATAAAAGACGAGGACATAAACAAAACAAATTTTCGGACAAGATATGGACATTACGAGTTCGTAGTCATACCTTTTGGACTCACTAACGCCCCAGCCACGTTTATATGCCTAATGAACAGTATTTTCAATGAGTACTTGGATAAGTTCATGGTAGTATTTATCGACTATATCCTGGTCTATTCAAAGACAAAGGAGGAACATGAGGAACACTTAAGAATACTTCTACAAACATTAAGGAAGCACAAATTGTATGCCAAATTCGACAAACTTCTATGAAAAAGAGATACAATATCTTGGACATGTAATTTCAGCAGAGGGCATTGTCATAGACCCGAAAAAGACAAAAGCCATTATGGAATGATCGGTACCTAAAGATGTAGCAGATATACAGTCGTTCATGGGAATCAACGGATATTACTCTAGGTTTATAGAAGGGTTTTCTAAGATAGCCTACCCTATCACATCATTACAAAAGAAAGGAACCAAGTTTAACTGGTCAGAGAAGTGTCAAGACATCTTCAACAAACTAAAGGAATTATTGACAACGACACCCATTTTGAAAGTAGCAGACCCAGATAAAGACTTCACCGTATGTGTTGATGCAAGTAAAGAAGGGTTAGATGGTGTCCTAACTCAGGAAGGACACATTATTTATTATGAGTCTCAGAAATTAAAAGAACACGAGAAAAATTATGTCACTCATGACTTAGAATTGACAGCAGTAATACACACCTTAAAGATGTGGCAACACTACATAATGGGCAAAAAATTCCTATTATTAATGGACAATAGCGGGGTGAAATATTTGTTTAACCAACCAGATCTTAACGCAAGGCAAGAAAGGTTGTTAGCCTTCTTGAGTGAATTTGACTTCGATGTCAGACATATCAAGGGAAAGGAAAATAAATTAGCAGACACTTTAAGCAAAAGAGTCCATGGGTTATTTGAGATGAATATTAGCAGGGAAGAAAGTGATCTGGAACAAAGAATAAGGACGACAGGTATTGATGACGAAAACTATACTAAAATAATGGTAGAATTACTGAACAGTACCACAAACTCAGATAAGCCAGATCTAAGTATCGACAAGAAGGGACTACTACAATTTAAAAACAGACTTTACATACTAGATTCATTAGAGTTAAAATTAACAGTCTTGGATGAAGTGCATAAGAAACCGTATTCTGGCCACCCCGGTTACCAAAAAATGATAACAACACTTAGGAAACTATTTTATTGGCCTAATATGAAGGGAGAAATAGCAGAATACTTGGCTAGGTTCCAAGATTGTTAGTAGGTTAAGGTCGAGCACCAGCATTCACCCGGCCTATTATAGCGATTACCAGTACTAGAATGGAAATGGGAGAGTATATCACTCGACTTTATAACATATTTGCCTAAAAATCAGAAACAAAATGACTCTATCATGGTTGTAATCGATAAACTCAGTAAGTCTGCACACTTTATTCCTGTAAAGTCTACTTTTAAAGATATAAACATTGCTGAAATATTCATGAAATAAATTTTTAGACTGCATGGTATTCCTAAAATGGTGATTTCAGATAGAGATGTAAAATTCACATCTGCCTTTTGGAAGGAATTTTTTGCAGGGCTAAATACCAACTTGAATTTCAGTACGAGTTATCATCCACAAATGGATGGGAAAACCGAAAGGACAAACCAAATCATAGAGGATATTCTCCGCATGTACGTAAAAACAAAACCTAACAAGCGGGAGGATTATATACACTTGTTACAATTTTCATATAATAATGGGTACCAAACTTCAGCAAAGTTGATCCCTTTCAAAGTACTGTACAACATAAAGTGTATAACTCGAATTAGTTGGGATAAGTCGGCTTTCAGACTCATGGTTGGACCAGAGATGCTCCAAGAAATGGAGAACATGGTACGAAAGGTACAACAAGACTTG
Source organism: Picea glauca (assembly GCA_000966675.3). Lineage (NCBI taxonomy): Eukaryota > Viridiplantae > Streptophyta > Pinopsida > Pinales > Pinaceae > Picea > Picea glauca. The sequence goes on along the minus strand of JZKD02S1687408.1, from coordinate 505,735 downwards.
AAGGAAGCACAGGACAGGCATAAGAGCTATGCAGATTAGAAAAGAAGACACTTAGAGTTTCAAGTGGGATACCATGTGTACTTGAAGGTCAAAGGACAAAAAATCTCATTGAAGTTAGGAAACTATGCCAAGATGGAAGCCAGGTTCTGTGGGCCCTTCAAGATACTAGCTTGAATTGGACCCGTAGCATATCAACTTGCACTGCCAACGAATCTAAGAATTCATAATGTATTTCATGTTTCTTTGTTGACAAAGTATGTTCACGACCCTACTCATATGATTGATTGGAACTTGGCACAGGGGGAACCCGAAGGTGAATTCTAGGTGGAACCCCTACGCATTCTGGATCGGAGAGAAATAACACTTCTCAATAGAGTCATCGCTCAGGTAAAGGTGCAATGGAAGCACTTTAGTCCCGAGGAGGCCACTTGGGAATTGGAGGGATATTTGCGGAAATCTCATCCAATATTGTTCCAAGAAAGGAACGAACACCGAGGATCATGTTTTATTGAAGGGGGAAAGGATGTGACATCCCCCAAAATAAAATATTTTGAAAGATTAATTTGTTGGAAATTTTTTCTGTTTTTAGTAAATTCAAATTTGGAAAAAAATTTCCATTTATGGAAATTTTGAATTTTGAATTTGTTAATTGTAATACATTATTATGATTGTTGGGTAGATATCTGATTTGACCCAACTAACTATTTGACAATGACACTTGTTTAAAAATAGAATATTTTATATTGATTGCAGGAGGACAAATGGAACAACCATGTTAAAAGTAGCTGACCATGACTCCATGAGTGGGGAACATGTTGGAACTAACCCTAGGCTGATTTTTACAAGTGGAAAATCAGTCATTTGGCCACTGAAAGCCCCTGAAAATCAGGGATTTAGAAGCCTATGAAAATTCCCAAGGGAGGGAAAAAAAGGACCTAGGCAATTAATAAATAAGAATATGTGAGGAGGCAAGATGCTGCCAAGTATGCTAGGGAAAGAGACTATTGATTTTTTTTTTCACTTGTTGTTATGAACACTGGAAGGGTGTGAGGCAAGAGAGGGTGACTCAATTGAAGGATAGTGTTGTAGAGGGATTTCCAGGTTCTACCTTATGGAATCATGGTCAGGCTAGGGGGTGAATCGTGCAAGTGATCTTGGCTACTCGGTTCTAAGGTTGGGAGGAATGTGGTTGTTCCCTTTGTCTTTCCATGATATTAGTTCAAATATGCTACTCTAATCCTTATCTATTAGCATGATTTTATATCTGATGTACTGTGCATGTTAAATCTGAACTGAATGGTTTCTAATATTGTTTTAATGATCGTATAATTGTTGTAAGTCTTTTAATGTATCTAAATTTCAGTATTTCTACCTCTGTGAGATGAATTGGTTATTGATATGGTGGAATCTTTAAAGTTGGTATGCAATCCATAACCTAGACCAGGGCTGTTCGATTACCTAAAATTTACAGTCCACTTTACTATCGTTTCATTTACATATCATTCTGGAATCACCCCCTTATCAACCTCTACTATGGATTTAGAACCTGTATGTAAATATAAAAGATATGATATCCTCATAAATTTAGAAAATAGACTGTAGGGTTTAATTATGGAAATGTTTCCTGAATTTAAACATTAAGTGGAATCGAATATGTATCTATGAACGAATAGATCTATTTCAGGCATATATATATTTCATTCTGCAAATTTTTATTCCTAGAACCGAATCACATATATAGTTTAACTTGGATAGAACTAGAATATTGAAGCATATGGGAATGAACAAAATAAAAGGAGCAAGAATACCCTAAACTTAATGATGTATTCATGCTAGGATCGTACTACAGGAAAACGAATAAATGAATTCGCTAATACATTAACAACGTATGACACATCTTACATATGTTGTGCGTAGATAGAGACAAAGAATTCTATGGCTATAGCATTACCATATAGGATATCTATTAAAATTGTTTTGCATTTACATAAAACTTTTTTTAATAAATTACAGAGTAATGAAATCTATGCTGAAGATGCAACCGATCAAAAAACAAGAACATACAAATATGCAGAGACTTGAAGATGCGAGACCTCTGAACGATCCCTGTTGGGGTAATTTCCAAATAAGAATTGCGTTAACAAGAGACTAATCTTATAGACATTAATATAGTCAAGAAAAGATGGCTATTATAAGTGTTTTAAAGATTTCTGAACAATTTAAATTACATAAGTAATGTACAGAATGCTAAGGATAAGCTACTTCCAAATAGAAATAATATCCCTCCTTTTCTAAACTTAACATATTTAAGAGCTTCCCAACAGCAAAAACTTAGATCTGGTTTCGCTAAATTCTAGCTTTAGAATATTAGTCTTTTTCCTACAACATGCTTGAATATATATATCTCCTTAAATGGATATTTAAAAAAAGACAAAATGGGATTTAACCCTTAGATATCTGGTACAGGAAATCAATGCATGAGTATTGTTACTTTTAACAATAGAAAGCTACGAACAGAATTGTGACCTGCATGCCTTGATTTAAGAAACAAGTTGAAGAGTCACATTTTGGAACCCAGGTACCTTTGTCATGATGAGAAGAGGCCGATACCTGCACCGTGGAGTGGGCATACTTGCATTTGGTCATCACGGAAAACATTAATAAAATACAGAGTAGAACCTTAAATTATAAACTCAAAAGTGTAGATTGATAACCACAGCTTTGTCAGATTACTTAACTTAGGGGCCAAAATGTCACACCCCCCAGTTGTCATTCTTTTTTTTGTAATCAACCCTAGCCAAGGGGAGAATGGTTCTTAGAGATCATGGTGGGTACCCTCACAACATGAAGAGTCCCACCATTAATACAGAGAAACTCGTTTTATAAAAACAAATAATTACTTTGAAAAGATAAAATAACATTGCGAATTCAAGAGATAAATATTTTGTTAAAAACCCTTTACGAATAAAATGAAGAACGTAAAGAATGACATCATACACATAGTCAATAGAAGTCCTCGTGGAAAGTAAGCTAACTCAGCAAGAGACAAACTACCGGTAGACCACTACCTTACTACAAATGATATGCATCAGTCGGAGACGAGAAACATATATGTTAAGAATCTAGATTGAACTTTTATTTCTTGGAGCCTTTACACAACGAAGGGATAAAATCTTCTGAACTACTCTGAGTTACTCCCAAATACAGTTTCTAGTTATAGGGTAAACAAAAAAAGATTGAACCAGAAATAAACCCACGGGACACAAACAATGGACATGAAGTATTGACCTTAGGTTCATAGAGGTAAAGAATAGCGACTCTAGAATACAACAAGAAACCTCTTCTACAATCATTACCAAAATAAAAAGGAGAAACACGTAGGCTCTGAACATGACTATCAAAAGTAAAGAGGATCTGTAAATTCACAATAAAGGTTATAAGAAGAAAAATCTTTCTTGGTATCAACCAAAAAAGAAAACTCTGTTTCAAGCTTGAAATATGATAGTCCCGTAAAAAGAACTTACCAGGTAGTCGGATGTTATCGTCGACTTCACAAAAGTTTGCTCACATAGGTAGTAGCATTTCCCTCTAGAAGAATGCATAATACAAAACCCTCTCCTTTGGAGTCACAGGGGCATAAATGAGACCGCCAAAACCTAAGAGGGACGAGTACCACTCTTTACGGCACGGGAGGTACAATCCATGCGCTAGGGAAAAGTTGGCACATCAGGATTGGGAAGAATAGGAGGAAGAGTTATCAAGACTCAGGTTAGTAGGACTCTAATTAATTTCAGGACAGAGCCTTAACTCCTCCTGATAGGTACATCCACCTCCCTTAATGCTGAAGATACCAAGTTAAACAACAGTAAAACCATGACTGTCCAGTGAAACTAATCGGTCGCTAAACTTTTTTCATTGAAGTTATCCTTCCATTACACCAACAAGACGAGGGGGGTAGTTACTTTATTTACACAGAGTTTGATGTGGAATTGGTTTGGATTCAATTCATTATGGTGGAGAAGAATTGTATCACAACTAAAATGAAACCATCAAATAAAACGCATTGATAACCACTCATAAATCACCATTAATATCCTTAGTCCATTCCTGGTACGTATTACATTTAGGATTTGAATTCTGATGTCGACACAACTAGGTAGGAGTACAAGCAATTAATCTCAGGGTTATAAAATTATGCGTAAAGTACAAATAGCTCAATTCTCTTAATTAAGGAAACTGAAAATTCAAATCCTAGTGTATGGGTGGATACGTGTAAGTAATAATATCTATATAGTAAGATATATGAGTTAGAAAAAACTTGTATTCGATGGAACCTCTCTTAAGTGTTAATTTAGTATGGCAAAGGGTTACTCCAAGAAAAAATAAAATGTAAGTACCCATCATACGAGTTGTTAAAACGAGGATAATTAGTAAATAATGTACCAAAGAAAAAAAAAATATGATAAATTTGAGGTTCGTTACACCAGATATCCTTGATAAGAGTGAACAAACGGTGAAATTTCTTCGTGGGGAAGTTCTGAAATCCAGTGGACCATTGGATATCATATTTGTGAGGAGGATAAGACTGATCGTCTTTTAGCATTTAGAATCTCAGGAGGAGTAGAGATCGTTGGATGAGAAGCAAAAAGAGTCGTTGATCTCGCGCTTTGAATTATGCTATTTCAGAGTTCAGGGTTTGGAGCAGCAAGGGATTTTGGAGTCGCTGCATCGTGAACTCCCAGTTCACAAAATACCAAAAGAATCGGGACCATTAATCTTTCAAGGGAGGAATATTTCTGCATTTTGTCTTCAGGGAAAACAGAGGGGAAGTTTTAGACATCGAGGATTAGAAGGAGAAGAGGTTGGAGTTGCATCGCAACTTCATGAACCCTGAAATTATGATACAATCAGAGGAGTTAGGCCCATGTCATAGGAAATGGTCACACAGATGGAGGCTAAAGGAATATCCAAAACCCATTAATCCCTCTTCGGAATTTCTAGACCCGGGAGTTCGAAGCGCCTAGAATCATTGCAGCCGGAGTCGCGATATCTGGAATCGTGAAACCTGGAAAATCACTCGAAGGAATAGCCCCAAGTCATAGGACTGGTCGTATGGGAAGAAACTTAAGGGAGGATCTAAGGAGTTGTTAGGCCCTATTTTGGGTTTCATACTTTTCAAATTACAGAGAACAGGAGGAACACATGCATCGCGAATCCTTGAATCCCTAAAAACTAATAGCGCTTCGACTACTTGTTGTCTGTACAATCTGAATTTTTATGCATTGTATGGAATGTATGTATTCCAAAAGACCACATATTTTGAATCACATCTCAACAAAATAAAAGGGGCTCTATAATATTGAACTGTTGTACAGGTATCCAATAATATACAAATATATGCCTATAATCCTATTAAATACGTATCCTGGTCATGCATCGATACTTTAGTAATGTTATTACTTTGTATAGCTTATTATATAAATAAATGAATACTCATTCATTGTCTCTCCTATTTATACATCGACATTTCTTAGATCATTTTCATAATCTAAGGGAATATATACAAAGAATTTAAAAAAAGAAGGGAGTCTGAGATCGTCAAATTAATCAGTTATGCTCATTTAATTATGCTTTTAATTGCAAGGTTGGATCTTCATGACTGTTAGAACAGTAGGTATAGTTTTATCTTGATTCTGGTTTAATAAATGGGAAAACTCGGTTACGTGCTACAGTCCTACATCTTTACCTACAAAAATATAAACATGAAAGTATATCTACCTAACTTGGGTCTCATTCTTACACACTAGTAAGTTACACATCAAGCATAATTAACTAGAAGGATCCCATTTATTGAAGCATGTGATTTTAAAAGGAGACTACATAAAAAGTTGACATTTCGGAATTCGGGACTTGCTTGTTACATATGCACCGAGTTCCTTTTATTTACTAAAACCTGAAATCCGAAACCATGAAACCTCGAAGTGTTGGGCCCACAAACTTTTTCTCATTTCACAATTCGACATTTCTTATTTCATTTTGTTTGTGTGTCAGGTGTTCATAAACCCCTAAATCCCAAACCCTGAAACCTCGAAGTGTTGGGCCCATAGACCTTTCCCATTTCGCAATTCGGCATTTATTAGTTCATTTTGTTTCTGTGTCAAGTGTTCGTAAACCCTGAAATCTCGAACCCCAAAACCCCGAAGTGTTGGGCCCACAAACTTTTCCAATTTTGTAATTTGGCATTTTTTATTTCATTTTGTTTGTGCCTCAGGTGTTCGTAAACCTCGAAATCCCGAACCCCAAAACCCCGAAGTGCTGGGCCCAGAAAAGTTTCCCATTTCGCAATTCGACATTTCTTAGTTCATTTTGTTTGTGCATCAGGTGTTTGTAAACCCAAAAACCCTGAAGTGTTGGGCCCACATTCCTTTCACATTTCATGATTCGACAAACAACATGGTATTTTTTTTTTTTGCATTCGACGTTTGCAATCGTCGAAACCTGATTGACCTCTGTTTTTCACACCATTTTGTTCTCTACAGTTAATGACATTAAACAACAGTCTAACTACGTGATTTCGAATACTTAAAGGTGTAAGACCTCATGGCAGGAAAATCTCTTAGGAAAAATTGCGCTAAAAATGACTTAATTAGTTTAATACCTTCATATACAATAATTTATGTATAGGTCATACCCTACAGGAAAATATAAATATACGTCTATATATATATGCATATTTTCGTTATCCAATTTTTGTTTACACGGTATATGTATGCATACTTTCATTATTCAATTTTTGTTTACCTTGTACACTTAAATTAGCTCATTATGGTAAGTACCATTCGGTTGGGGAAAATTCATCCACCATTTTTACTTTAATACAACAATCAATTAACCCATAGGAAACTATTCTTCAGGACTTAACCAAGAATATTTTTGCAACTAGTAGATTGATGGAAATTTAGTAGTTACCCACAGAGATAATCACATTTGACTTCAATCTTTTGTCCATAATATTGTGCAATTCATGATTAACATATGCATTATACCATCCATTTAATGATTTTAAACAGAGGAGGGTTAAGAGGACATATATGAATTAACTTGATGGAAAACAAATGGAACAACCACGTTTCTCCCAACCATAGAATAGGGTAGCCAAATTCACTTGCCCGATTCACCCCCTATCCTGACCATGAATCCATGAGGGAAAACTTGGAATCTCCTCCTCAACAAATGTATTTTTGTTTCAGCAGACTCCTCTTGCCTCACACTCAATCACTAGTGTTCATAACAGCAAGAGAATTCGTAGTCTTTTTCCCTAGCATACTTAGCGGTGTCCTGCCTCCTCACATATGACATTTATCAAATTTTCCCAGGTCTTTTTCCCTCCCTTGGGAATTTTCGTAGCTTTCTAAATCCCTGATTTTCAGGGGCTTCCAATGGCCAAATATTTCATTTTCCACCTGTAATAATCAGCCCAGAGGTAGTCCCAACATGTTCCCCACTCATAGAGTCATGGTCGGTTGCTTTTAACATGATTGTTCCATTTTTCCTCCTATAATTAATACAAATATTATGTTTTTATACAAGTGTCATAGTAAAATAGTTAGTTGGGTCAAATCAGGTCTCTGCCCAATAGTCATAATAATTAATTACAATTACCAAATTCGAAATTCGGAATTGCCATAAATGGTAAAAAAATTCCAAATTTGAATTTACTAAAAACGGAATAAATTTCCAACAAATTTTAAATTCCAAAAATATTTTATTTTTTGGGGATGTCACATCCTTTCCCCCTTCATTAAAAAACTATCCTCAGTGTTCATTCCTTTCTTGGAACAGGGTTGGGTGATATTTCTGTAAATCTCCCTCCAACTCCTAAGTGGCCTCCTCGGGACTAAAGTGCTTCCATTGCACCTTTACTTGAGTGATGGATCTGTTCTAAATTGTTATTTCTCTCTGGTCTAGAATGCGTAGGGGTTCCACCTAGAACTCGCCTTCGGGTTCCACCTGAACCAAGTTCCAATCAATCATATGAGTAGGGTCATGAATATACCTTTTCAACAAAGAAACATGAAATACATTATGAATTCTTAGATTAGATGGAAGTGCAAGTTGATATGCTATGGCTCCAATTCAATCTAATATCTTGAAGGGCCCACAAAACTTGGGTGCCATCTTGGAACAATTCCCTAACTTCAACGATTTTTTTCAGGCTTTGACCTTTAAATAAACATAGTCTCCTACTTGAAATTCAAAGTGTCTTCTTTTCTGATCTGCATAGCTCTTTTGTCTGTCATGTGCTTCTTTCATGTTCTATTGTACCTTCCTTACCATGCTCTCCATTTCTTGGAGCATATCTGGTCCAACCATGAGTCTATTAGCCTAGTTATCCCAACTAATTGGAGTCATACACTTTCTGTCGTACAATATTTCGAAAGGGATCAACTTAGCCGAAGTTTGGTACCCATTGTTATATGCAAATTCTGCCAAGTGTAGGTAGTCTTCCCACTTCTTCAGTTTTATTCTTACATACATGTAGAGAATATCCTGTATGATTTGGTTTTTCCTTTCAGTCTATCCATCCATTTGTGGATGATAGATCGTACTGAAATACAAATTAGTATTTATCCCTGCAAACAATTCCTTCCAAAAAGCAGATGTGAATTTTACGTCTCTATCTGAAATCACCATTTTAGGAATACCATGTAGCTTAAAATTTTCTTTCATGAATATTTCAACAATGTTTATAGCTTTCAAAGTAGACTTTACAGAAATAAAGTGTGCAGACTTACTGATTTTATCGATTACAACCATGATAGAGTCATTTTGTTTATGAGTTTTACATAAACATGTTATAATGTCCATTGATATGGTCTCCCATTTCCATTCTGGTACTGGTAATGGCTGCAATAGGTTGGTTGGATGTTGGTGTTTGACCTTAACCTGTTGAAAATCTTGGCACCTAGCTAAGTAATTTGTTGTTTCGCCCTTAATATTAGGCCAGTAAAATAGTTTTTTGAGTGTTGTTATTGTTTTATGGTAACCTCGATGGCAAGAATACGGTTTCTTATGCATTTTGTCTAATACAGTTAATTTTAGCTCTGCTGAATCTGGTATGTAATGTCTGTTTTTAAATCTTAATAGTCCCGTCTTGTCGATACTTATATCTGGTTTATCTGAATTTGTGATTATATTTTGAAATTATGCCATCATCTTAGTGTAATTTTCATCATTAATATTTGTTGTCCTTATTCTTTTTTCCAGATCACTTTCTTCCCTGCTGATATTTATCTCAAATAACCCATGGACTCTTCTACTTAAAGCCTTTGCTACTTTATTTTCCTTACCCTTGATATGTCTGACCTCGAAGTCAAATTCGCTCAGGAAGGATAGTCACCTTGCTTGTCTTGCATTAAGGTCTAGTTGGTTAAAAAAATATTTCACCCTCCTATTATCCGTTAATAGTAGGAATTTTCTGCCCATTATATAGTGTCGCCACATTTTTAAGGCATGTATTATTGCTGCCAATTCTAAGTCATGAGTGACATAATTTCACTCATGTTCTTTTAATTTCTGGGATTTGTAACAAATCACGTGCCCTTCCTGAGTTAGAACACCACCTAGTCCCTCTTTACTTGCATCAACACATATTGTGAAGTCTTTATCTAGGTCTGATACCTTCAAAATGGGCGGCGATGTCAATAATTCTTTCATCTTGTTAAAACTATCTTGAGACATTTTCGACCAGTTAAACTTGGTCCATTTTTTTTGTAATGACATGATAGGGTAGGCTATATTGGAAAACCCTTCTATAAATCTTCAATAATATCCGGTGATTCCCATGAATGACCAGATATCTTCCACATCCTTAGGTACTAGCCATTCCATAATGGATTTTATCTTTTCTGGGTCTACGACAATACCTTCCGAGGCAATGACATCTCCTAAATATTGTATTTCTTTTTTATAAAAGTTGCATTTGTCAAATTTTGCGTATAGTTTGTGTTTCCTTAATGTTTGAAAAACTATTCTTAAGTGTTCATCATGTTCCTCCTCCATTTTAGAATAGAACATAATATCATCGATAAATACTACTACGAACTGGTCTAAGTACTGACTGAAAAAGTTGTTCATCAAGCACATAAATGTGGCTGGTGCATTAGTGAGTCTGAAAGGCATGACTACAAAATCGTAGTGTCTGTATATTGTTCGAAAAGATGTTTTGTTTATGTTCTCATCTCTTATCCTAAATTGATGATAAGAAGATCCTAAATCCAATTTTGAAAATATATTGGCCCCACCAACTTGATCGAACAGATCATTTATCCTTGGTAAGGGGTATTTGTTCTTAATGGTCATTTTGTTCAGTTGTCTATAATCGATACATAGTCTTAGATTACCATATTTTTTTTTCACAAAGAGGACTAGTGCTCCCCATGGCGATACACTCGGTCTAATATACTCTTTGTCCAACAATTCTTGTAATTATGTTTTTAATTATGTCAGTTCTGGTAGATGTTGGTCACTATAATTGCTTAATTAATTTTAAACAACCAAGTGAAACATAAATTATCAACCCAGGGAAGTCTTTTGTTTCAAAGATAACCATGCACAGTATATGCTCAATTCCAAAAACAACTTAGTGTTGTAGTAAAGAAATCTATACTAATTATACTTGCTTGAATGAACTGAAGCTCTGAATTAAATCACAGGAAAGTAACCTCCCTATTGCAATTCCTTTAAAGATCAATCTAACAATCCTGGATTACATTAAAATAACACTTGCAATGGGAAAGAATAATTATTCTGCAATCAGAGAACAGGACCCTTACTCTCAAATAGAGACTTCGGCATTAACACTCCTTTCATGAAAACAATAATGCAAAAAACAATTAACTCTATCTAACAGAGAACAAAGAACTTAGTTCCTTTCTGTCTAAGCAGGAGCCTTGAGCCTTACTTCTATTTTAGCCCACTTGTGAGGTTGAGGTCTACAGAGAACAGGGCAGTCTGATTCCTTTATGTCTGAGCAGGGATCTCTAACCCAGTTTCTGGCTACACCGAGGAAAGTCTACAGAGAACAGAATGTTTTGGTTCTTTCCTTTCTGAGTAGGAACCCTTAATCCAATCCCTGGCTAACACACTTGAAAAGGTAAATGAAACCTACAGAAGACAAGGTGTTGTAGTCCCTTTCTGTCTGAGCAGGAACACTTTAACCAAATCTCTGGCTAGCACACTTGCAGGGGTAAAGGAAATTTATAGAAGACAAGCTGTTGTAGTCCCTTTCTGTCTGAGCAGGAACACTTTAACCAAATCTCTAGCTAGCACACTTGCAAATGCAAAGGAAATCTATAGAGGACAAGGTGTTGTAGTCCCTTTCTGTCTGAGTAGGAACACTTTAACCAATTCTCTGGCTAGCACACATGCAACAGTAAATGAATTCTACATAGGGTATGATGTTCCGATCCCTATATGTCTGAGCAAGGACCTTTAACCAATTCTCTTCTAGCCTCATGAAATCATCACACAAGATTGATAAAAAGAATTATAAATTTCATTCAATAACTAAGACAGAGTTAGTAGTGTTTCAGCAAAGCGGAATTCATTAAAACAATGTTTCAGCAAACGTCAGTTAAACAAAACGTAAACAGAAATTATACTAACACACTTCTATCTAATGGGTGAATCTTGTGATGAAGTTGGGCCCTCCCTTCTCACAAGATTCCCCTGAACAAAAATCTAAAGAAGGATACTCAAAGCAGTTTTATATTCATCTGTTGAAATATCACATTACAAATTGAAAGAATAGAATACGTCCCACTTCTCTGAAGTTGCTTCAATGTATCAAAACTTGGATCCTCGAATGGTGATTTCCCCTGAATTTAAAGAGGAAATCCCTTCGATACAATCATGACAAATCATATCTGAATCCTATCCTAAATCGGATCTTCTTCATAAATCAACATAGGATGTCCTATTCTTACGCAACCGAATGGTAATACAAGAGTTGAATGAGGTATTGTTGTTACGGCTGGTGTAACATCTCCTCCTCATCGTTGTTGATGTTGTTTCAGTATCGCAATTCATGGGCTGTTTCAGCCACGTGAATTGTGCTCTTGACTGTGTCGGCCTCGACCTCTAACTGTAACAGCTTGTGTTTCAGGATCGTTGGTTCTGGCGGTCTCCTTCTGTGTTTCAGCATCTGCAATTCTGAACTGTGTGACATTTCCGTGTTTCAGCATCTGCGTCCTCGAACTGTGTAGTAGCTCTGTGTTTCAACATCTGCGTCCTCGAACTGTGTAGCAGCTCCGTGTTTCAACATCTACGTCCTCAAATTGTTTAGCAGCTCCGTGTTTCGGCATATGCGACCTCGGACTATGTAGCAGCTCCGTGTTTCGGCATATGCGACCTTGGACTGTGTAGCAGCTTCGTGTTTCAGCATCAGTTCAACAATAGTGATCTTGGACAGTTCTGTGTTTCAGCACAGGCCTCAAATGCTAATCTGCAGTTATGGACACTTATGCACTTCTAATCAATAGTTAAGTACGAGAGTGATGTAAAATATCATGCAAAATAGATTAAACGTATAGTAATGAGAAAGGACGTTGTATACCTTGGAATGATCAGATGAAATGATAATATAGGTCAAAATACAGGTGATCAAGGGTATAATAATGGAAAAAAGTATGGGCAAAAAGGGTACATTGTGTGGTCCTAACATCCCCCCCAACTCAAGGTGTTGCATGTCCTCAGGCAACTTACTCTGAATCCGAGTCTGGATACCTACTCTGATCATGTAAGCTACTCAAACTGTAACTCTGGGAGGTACTGTCTGTTACCGTTCTGAACCCTCGCACTTCCTCCAATCTTTGCCATGCTGTTGTTTCTGCCTTTTTAGGCAGCTTGTAATTGATTTGATATCGTTCTATTGGCAACCAGAAAATGGGAAAATAGAACCGGTACCCAATCCATTTCTCAGCACAATGCCTCATACACTGGATATAACTGGGTACCCTGGAAATTGTTGCTTCTAAGTTAGCAGGACCAAAAGGATTACATTGTTGCTTCTTTTCTGTGGATTGCTGCCAGAACAAGTTATTGGCCTGTAGGGCAGGAATATCTATGGCACTAATGATGCGTTCACAATCCTGAATCACTTCTGATTGCAGCTACTGAACATGTTCAGTCACCCCTGGTTGCTTTATGAACGCATAATACTGTGCGCTGAATGTAGCTGCCCTTTGTGGTTCTTGTCTAATCCAGAGGAGGCGATTATCTTCATTGTTCTGGGCAGCCGAAAAGTCACCTTGCCAAAGGATTTGATTGAGGAGAAAGGAAGTAAATGCTCGAAGTTGAACATCCCCAACAAGAGGATTTATGTTCAGTAACCTATTTTCTGGAATAGCCTCATTATGGAAGTATGCCTCACAGAGGAGGTGCTGATCTCTGGGGGAGGTAGCTACAAAAGTTTTAATAAAATATGCTGATAAAATGACTTCATGGGGCTTTCCTTCTATAATAGACTTAATCTGAAACCACATGAGTCTTTCCATGAGAAATAAAGAATAGTTA
>JZKD02S1687408.1:433287-475139 GCA_000966675.3 Picea glauca | reverse complement strand
TCTACAGAGAACAGGATGTTTTGGTTCTTTCCTTTCTGAGTAGGAACCCTTAATCCAATCCCTGGCTAACACACTTGCAGAGGTAAATGAAACCTACAGAAGACAAGGTGTTGTACTCCCTTTCTGTCTGAGCAGGAACACTTTAACCAAATCTCTGGCTAGCACACTTGCAGGAGTAAAGGAAATCTACAGAAGATAAGGTGTTGTAGTCCCTTTCTGTCTGAGCAGGAACACTTTAACCAAATCTCTAGCTAGTACACTTGCAAAGGCAAAGGAAATCTATAGAGGACAAGGTGTTGTAGTCCCTTTTTGTCTGAGTAGGAACACTTTAACCAATTCTCTGGCTAGAACACATGCAACAGTAAATGAATTATACAGAGGGTATGATGTTCCGATCCCTTTCTATCTGAGCAAGGACCTTTAACCAATTCTCTGCTAGCCTCATGAAATCATCACACAAGATTGATAAAAAGAATTATAAATTTCATTCAATAACTAAGACAGAGTCAGTAGTGTTTCAGCAAAGCAGAATTCATTAAAACAATGTTTCAGCAAACGACAGTTAAACAAAGCGTAAACAGAAATTATACTAACACACTTCTATCTAATGGGTGAATCTTGTGATGAAGGTGGGCCCTCCCTTCTCACAAGATTCCCCTAAACGAAAAGCTAGAGAAGGATACTCAAAGCAGTTTTATATTCATCTGTTGAAATATCACATTACAAATTGAAAGAATAGAATACGTCCCACTTCTCTGGAGTTGCTTCAATGTATCAAAACTTGGATCCTCAAATGGTGATTTCCCCTGAATTTAAAGAGGAAATCCCTTCGATACAATCATGACAAAGCATATCTGAATCCTATCCTAAATCGGATCTTCTTCCTAAATCAGCATAGGATGTCCTATTCTTACACAACCGAATGGTAATACAAGAGATGAACGAGGTATTGCTGTGACGGCTGGTGTAATAGTTCCTTCTCATTGTTGCTGATGCTGTTTCAGTATCGCAATTCACGGGCTATTTCAGCCACGTGAATTGCACTCTTGACTGTGTCGGCCTTGACCGCTAACTGTAATGACTTGTGTTTCAGCATCGTTGGTTCTGGCGGTCTCCTTCTGTGTTTCAGCATCTGCAATTCTGAACTGTGTGACAACTCCGTGTTTCAGCATCTGCATCCTCGAACTGTGTAGCAGCTCCGTGTTTCAGCATCTGCGTCCTTGAACTGTGTAGCAGCTCCGTGTTTCAACATCTGCGTCCTCGAACTGTTTAGCAGCTCCGTGTTTCGGCATATGCGACCTCGGACTGTGTAACAACTCCGTGTTTCGGCATATGCGACCTTGGACTGTGTAGCAGCTTCGTGTTTCAGCATCAGTTCAGCAACAACGATCTTGGACAGTTTTGTGTTTCAGCATAGGCCTCAAATTCTAATCTGCAGTTATGGACACTTATGCACTTCTAATCAATAGTTAAGTACGAGAGTGATGTAAAATATCATGCAAAACAGATTAAACATATAGTAATGAGAAAGGACGTTGTATACCTTGAAATGATCAGATGAAATGATAATATAGGTCGAAATACAGGTGATCAAGGGTATAATAATGGCAAAAACTATCGACAAAAAGGGTACATTGTGTGTTCCTAACAGTAGACTCATTCAGTAGGGTGCTTTTGAGATACGGGTTGATCTGGGTAGTAAGTCTATGAAGAAATCTATTTCCCTTCTAGAAGGTAATTTTGTTATCCCATCCACAAACATGTCTCTGAATTCACATAGGACAATAAAGTCTTCTAACTTGGGCTTATCTTCTTTTTCTAATAGATTCGTCACTTGGATGGCATAAACTTGACATCCCTTTCTAATACATTTCTTCAGTTGCATCACTGAAACTTATCTGTCTGATACACGTTTTGGTATATCTTGGGCTTTTCTAACATCGCCAAAATTATCTTTATAGCTAAGTATATTTGTATAACAGTCTAGTAATGATTTGTGTTGCTCCAACCAATCCATCCCGATAATCATATCATAAGATCCTTGTGGTAAGATGTTTAGATTGGTCCTTATCTTTTGACCATCTAAGATGAATTCAAGATCAAAAATAAAGTCAACTACTTTTCTTTTAGTACCTATTGTTAGTTGTACAGGCCAAGATTTTTCTTGCTTTAGTTTCTTAAGTTTATTCGACTCTACTACATCGGAAGTAATATCACTTAACGTAGCTCCAGGGTCAATTAAAACAAAAAATTGAGTGTCATTAATTTTACCTTTGATTTCTACCACTGAGGACTAGTGGTCCTCTTGTCAACCATCTATGGCTGCATTTATCTGATGCAGACTCTTTTCCATGTCTCCCACTGTCGAGGCTTCCTACATATTGTGAACAATAGTTTTGTTTGCTGCAATTAAATGTGGACAGTTCCTCCTTAGATGAGGCTCTCCACACTCCCAACAATTTAATGGCTCCCAGGATTTGTCCCCAAAATTTTTCATTCCCAGGTTTACCGCTACCTTGTGTATTCAGATGATTGGAGTGAAAATCCTTCCTTGGAAAACTTTTTGCTGCATTCTGATAAGGATCTCTTTGGTATCCCTTCTTTCCCTGGCTCATTCAATCTTGCTTCTTATCCTTCCAGGTCTTGGGAAACTCTCCCCGCTCTTTATACTGGTCATAGAACATTCGTGCTTTCCTAAATACTTCACTCAAGGATTTGGGGTTGTCAAACTCAATTCTGTCCCGATGGGCCTGTGGTAAACAGCTTAAGAATCACTAGATTTTTACCTTATCCTCTTGGATGTATGGTACGAACCTTAATAATTCTATAAATTTATTTATAAGGTCCTCCATCATCATCTATCTGATTCGTAACTCATAGAGTTCTTTCATCTTCCTTTCATAATATCTTTTAGAAAGGTATTGTTTCTTGAAATACTTCTTAAAGTCGGACCATTCCAACTGTTTCTCCTTTAGGCCCTTGGCCAATTTCAGGTCCTGCCACCAAATGTTGGCCTTCCCCTTCAGATTGTATATGGCCATTCTGACCTTCATGTTGTTGGAATAGTTGTAGATCTAGAAGTATTCTTTGATGTCCAACAACCATGCCTCAAATTCTTCTCCTATCCTGGATTCTCCATCAAAGGTAGCTGGTTTAATCTTTTTAAATTCTCCTTCAAGGTGGTCTGTTTGTTTTCTTTTTCTGTCTGGTATAGTTTTGTCTTCAGCTGAAGGTGTCCCTTCAGACAAACTGTCTCCTTTTTCTGTTTCCACACCAGAATTCTTGGAGGCCCTTTTGCTGACCTCCTCATCATGGTTATCATATTTTGGGATTTTCTTGGTTATTATACTCCGCAAGAGGACTTCATTTATCTCTTGTTGTTACTGCCGTGCTTTATTCAATTTTTCATTGTCGGCCTTGAAAACCTCCAGTTCAACAATAAGATTCCTCATTGTTTTCATTACCTCTGTGGGTGAGCTTCCATCACTATTCTATCTTGGATCTTCAGGAGGTCCTTGCTACGAATTCCCTTCCATACTAATTTATGCACCTTCTTGAGCTGCCATAATCAACACAAAACATAAAATATTTCTGTTTGTAACCACAAGATTTAGTAGGTTTTTCATAAATCAGAATATATACTAAGAAATTGATGTGGCCATGTTCAGGCCCAGCGTTGTAACTTTTTCTCTGATTCCATATGTAATGTACCTCAAATTCACCATAAAAAAAAAAATCTATGACATAATTCAATTTCGTTTAAGCTTAGAATTTAAGAGAAGGCAAGATTCATTTCTGTCCATAATAACACTATTACACCAGTCTAGTTTACTTTGAAGAGAAAAGCTTATGTGTGTAAATTCTTTCCATAAATTCTATCACTTCCCTTAACTCTCAAACTAATCCAACATACTTATATGTATATAGGCAATATCTAGACATAGGTTGAAGGAACCTTTGATGTTTAGAGAGATAAATCTTAGAAGGGATAGCACCTTTGAAGTGTTCAAAGGGAGGTGGAGATCGAAATAGTCTCAGAGAGGTCAAGTTCAGGTGGAAGAACACCAAGTCATTTTGGCCAGAGATCCTTGAGAAGAGTGAACAAACGATGAAATTTCTTCATGGGAAAGTGCCAAAATCTCGTGGACCGTTGGATCTCATAGTTCTGTGAGGAGGTTAAGATTGATTGTCTTTTAGCATTCAGATGCTCAGGAGGAGTAGCGACCGTTGGATGAGAAGCAATAGGATTCATTGATCTCACGCTTTGAATTTCTCTATTATGGAGTTTAGGGTTTGGAGGAGCAAGGTATTTTGGAGTCGCTGCATCGCGAACTCCCAGTTTGTGAAATCCTGAAAGAATCATGACCGTTGATCTCTCAAGGGGGAAAGATTTTGACATTTCGTCTTCGGGGAAAACAAAGGGGAAGTTTTAGACTTCGAGGATTAGAAGGAGGAGAGGTTGGAGTTGCATCGCAACTTCACGAACCCTGAAATCATGATGCACTCAGAGGAGTTAGCCCCAAGTCATAGGGCGTGGTCACATGGACAGAGGCTAAAGGAAGAGCCAAAACCCATTAATCCCTCTTCAGAATTTTAGGTCACCAGGAGTTTGAAGGGCCTAGAATCGTTGCAGCCGGAGTCACGAAATTTCAAATTGCAAAACCTCGAAAAGCACTTGGGGGAATAGCCCCAAGTCACAGGACTGGTCGTATGGGAGGTGACTTAAGGGAGGAGCTATGGAGCCATAAGGTCCTATTTCAGGTTTCAGCCTTTTCAAAGGATAGAGAACAGGACGAGCACATGCATCACGAATCCCCGTATCACGAAAAGATGGTAGCGCTTCAACTACTTGTTGTCTGTACATTCTGAACTTTTATGCATTGTATGGAATCTATGTATTCCAAAGGCCCACATCTTTTGAATCACATATCAAAAAAAGAAAAGGGGCTCTATAATATTAAACTGTTGTACATGTATCCAACAATATACAAATATATGCCTATAATCCTATTAAATGTGTATCCTGGTCATGCATCGATACTTTAGTAATGTTATTACTTTGCATAGATTATTATAGAAATAAACGAATACTTAGTCATTGTCACTCATGTTTATACATCAAAATTTATTAGATCATTTTCATCATCTAAGTGAATCTATACAGAGAATTAAAAAAAAGAAGGGAGTCTGAGATTGTCAAAGTAATCAGTTATGCACATTTAATTATGCTTTTAATTGCAAGGTGGGATCTTCATGACTGCTAGAACAGTAGGTATAGTTTCATCTTGATTTTGGTTTAATAAATGGGAAAAATAAGTTACGTGCTACGACCTTGCATATTTACCTACAAAAATATAAACATGTAAGTATATCTACCTTACTTGGGTCTCATTCTTACACACTAGTAAATTACACATCAAGCATAGTTAACTTGAAGGATCCCATTTGTTGGACTGTGTGATTTTAAAAGGAGATTAAATACAAAGTTGACATTTCGACATTCGGGACTTGCTTGTTACATATGCGCGGAGTTCCTTTTCTTTACTAAACCCTGAAATCCCGAACCTCGAAACCCCAAAGTGCTGGGCCCACATAATTTTTCTCATTTCGCAATTTGACATTTCTTATTTCATTTTGTTTGTGCGTCAGGTGTTCGTAAACCCCGAAATCCTAAACCCTGAAACCCCAAAGTGTTGGACCCACAGTGTAATGTGCCTCAAATTTACCATAAAAAAAACAAATTCTATGACATAATCCAATTTCGTTTAAGCTTAGAATTTAAGAGAAGGTATGACTCATTTATGTCCATAATGACATTATTACACTAGTCTAGTTTACTTAGAACATAAGAGATTATGTGGATAAATTCTTCCATAATTCTATTGCTTCCCTTAACTCTCAACATAATCCAATGTTCTTATATGCATTTAGGCAATACTTAGTGAAGTCCTGAAAGCATCAGGTCCGAAATCAGATTTGAACCATTGGTTCAATTCAGGGAAAAAGAGGTGAGGATTTACCCAAAGTCTGGAAAGGCGAATTGTCGATTTTCAGAGAAAAAGCTGGATCGTTGGAGCCTACATCTAGACAGCCAAAAAAGAGTGCGCAGTAGAAAAGATTTGAACCATCAGATCAAGAGTAGGGGATTGATAGTCGTCAGATCCAGAAAAGGCACACAAGGTTTAACCTGGTGTAAGTAGGGGAGTGAAGACTCTCCCAAAATCCTGAAAGGGAGAAAGCCAATATTTGATCACGACCATTGATCATCCCGAAAGGATCACAATCATTGATCGTGGCTAAAGATCACAGCCATCCATCAGGGAAACACATGGTTTTCGGTCAACATTTCAACACTCGTGAAAACCAAAGGGAAGGACCCCTAGTTTTCATAAGTTGTGAAATCTCGGTACTCAAAAATCCCAAATCAGTTTAGCGTGGATAGGTTTCAGCGTTTCGGCACCCGGGAAACCAAAGGGCAAGACCCCTTGTTTTTGCAAGTTGCAAAATCCCGGTACTCGAAACCCCAATGCGCTTTGTGGAGTCGACCCCAGGTCATAAGGCATGGTCGCAAGAATGAGGGCTGAAGGAGGAGCCAACACCCATTAAGCCCCTTTTGGAATTTTGAGACTCGGGGTTTGAAAGACCTAGAAAAATCGTGGCCGTCGGGGTCGCGAAATCCCGAATCGTGAAACCCTAAAACATTTTACTAAGGTTTAGTTAGAAGGTTGATCTCTACTGTATTTTTGAAATTGTTGTCTGTACAATCTAAGTGTTTATACATTGTATGAAATCTATGTATTCCAAAGGCCCATCTCCTTTGAATCACATCTCAACGAAAAATAAGGGACTCTAGAATATTAAACTATCCTACAGGTATCCAACAATATTAAAAAATATATGCCTAAAATCCTATTAAATTCATGTCCTGATCATACATCGATACCTTAGTACTGTTACTACTTGTATATCTTATTACAAAAATAAGCAAATACTTAGTCATTGTCACTCCTATTTATACTTCGACATTTCTTAGATCATTATCATCATCTACGGGAAACAAAAGGAGTCTGAGATTGTCAAGGTAATCAATTTTGCACAATTAATTATGCTTTTAAATGCAAGTATGATATTTCGGCATTCGGGCCTTACTTGTTACATAAGCACGGAGCTCCTTTGCTCTGCTAAACCCCAAAATCCAGAACCCCGAAACCTCAAAGTGCTTGGCCCACAGACCTTTTTCATTTTGTGATTCGGCACTTATCAATTCACTTTGTCGATGCATCGGGAATTCATAAATCTCGAAATACCGAACTCCAACACCCCGAAGTGCTGGCCCACAGTCTGTTCGCATTTCGAAAATTGACATTTTGTGTTTTAGTTTGTTTGAGTGTCAGGTATTTGTAAACACCGACACCCCAAACCTTGAAACCCTGAAATTTTTGTCCCACAGTCTTTCACATTTCACATTTCGAAACTTCTCAATTAATTTTGGTTTGTGCATTAGGAGTTCATAAACCCAGAACTCCTGAACCTTGAAACCCTAAAATACTGGGCCCACAATCTTTCACATTTCACATTTCAACACTTCTTAATTCATTTTTGTGTTCAGCATTTGTAATCGCCGAAAACTCAATTGACCTCTATTTTTCACACCATTTTGTTCTCTACTATCTATGTCATTAATCAATAGTCTAAGTTATTTTATCGGTAAAGGTACTGAATAAAAGTCTCCGAACCCTTATACATACAGAGCATTATAGTTTCCAAATCTAAAAGGGTTCACTCAAATTTAATTCGCTCAGGCTCTTATTGGGTTTGGAAGAAGGGGAAAAAATTCCCAAAAGTAATTGGGGATTTGGTCCCCGTGGTTACATTATAACTTGTGCAAAAATTTCTTCTACAGGATTGTCCCGTTCGTTAGGGTAAAAGAAATATTTGATAACCGATTTCTGCTCGGGTCTCGTTATGCCCTAAAAATTTAAATACCAGGCTTATTTACCTGAAGATAGTTCTTGTCTCCAAACTCTATAAGTTGGATCGACTTACGCTAGATCTATAATACTAAATCATTTTATCTAGTTTTGGAATTCCTTATAATTATTACTCAAATGGTTTAAATCTTCCATAGCGATTATTTAGTTTGGGTATAAAGGTCCGAGTAAAGTTCTGATTCTATGTTTTTCCTTCCAGAATAATAAATGAATATATGTACATACCTACTCAATCCAAATACTCATAGATAGATCTGTCTAATATTGCGATTACGAAAATATAACTTTTTCCTATAGACAAATTTATACTGTCAAATTCACTTGCACCCGGATAACTCTATCTCGGGTTTTTAATTCAGGAGGGCAATCCCAGAATTTAATACTTGATTATAAAACTCCATACAATGAACATATATCATCTATGGAATCCATCTCAACTTATTAAAGTTAGATACCTTACAGAGAATAGATATAATCATTCACAAAGTTACATTACAACAAATAGATGTAATCATTTGAACAATTACATTACAAAAAATAGATAAGATCATTCACATAGAGAAGGAAAGGTTTACATATCTGGCACCATTCATGGATAGACAAATGGAATAGCCACATTCCTCCAAACCATAGAATAGGGAAGCCAAAACCACTTTCCCGATTCACCCCCTAGCCTGACCATGAATCCATGAGCGCGAACTTGGAAACTCCTCATCAGCAATACCCACAATTTCAGCAGTTACCCTCTTGCCTCACACTTACTCAACAGTTCTCATAACATCAAGAGAACTCAGAATCCTTTCCCAGCATACTTGGCAGCGTCCTGCCTCCTCGCATATGCTATTTATCATTTTTTTTGCCTAGGTCTTTTTCCCTCCTTTGGGGATTTTCGCAGCTTTCTAAATCCCTGATTTTTAGGGGCTACCAATGGCCAAATCTCTGATTTTCCACTTGTAATAATCATCCCAGAGGTAGTTCCAACATGTTCCCCACTCATGGAGTAATGGTCAGTTGATTTCAACATGGTTGTTCCATTTGTCCTCCTGCAATTAATATAGATATTCTGTTTTTATACAAGTGTCATAGTCAAATAGTTAGTTGAGTCAGATTAGATCTCTGGCCAGTAGTTACAATAATTAATTACAAACATCAAATTCAAAATTCAGAATTTCCATAAATGGAAAAAATTCCCCAAATTCGAATTTACTAAAAACAGAAATAAATTTCCAGCAAATTTCAATTTCAATTTTTTTTTTTGGGGGGGGATGTCACATCCTTTCCCCCTTTAGTAAAATACTATCCTCAGTGTTTGTTCCTTTCTTGGAATAGGATTGGATTATATTTTCCGCAAATCTCCCTCCAACTCCCAAGTGGCCTCCTTAGGACTAAAGTGATTCTATTTCACCTTTACCTGAGTGATGGCTCTATTCCGAAGTGTTATTTCTCTCTGGTCCAGAATACACAGTGGTTCCACCTAGAACTCACCTTCAGGTTTTTCCTGCATCAAGTTCCAATCGATCATATGAGTAAGGTCATGAATATACTTTTTCAACAAAGAAACATGAAATACATTATGAATTCTTAGATTAGCTGGAAGTGCAAGTTGATATGCTACAGTTGCAATTCGAGCTAATATCTTGAAGGGCCCACAAAACCTGAGTGTCATCTTGGCATAGTTCCCTAACTTCAACGAGCTCTTTCGAGCTTTGACCTTCAAATAAACATGGTCTCCCACTTGAAATTCCAAGTGTCTTGTTTTATGATCTGCATAGCTCTTTTGTCTGTCCTATGTTTCTTTCAAGTTTTGTTGTACCTTCCTTACCCTGTTCTCCCTTTCTTGGAGCATCTCTAGCCCAACCATGAGTTTGTCAACTAGGTTATCCCAGCTAATTGGAGTCATACATTTTCTGTCGTACAATATTACGAAAGGGCTCAACTTAGCTGTATGCAAATTCTACCAAGTGTAGGTAGTCCTCCCACTTGTTCGGTTTTGTTCTTACATACATGTGGAGCATATCCTCTATGATTTGGTTTGTCATTTCGGTCTTTCCATCCATTTTTGGATGATAACTCATACTAAAATTCAAATTAGTATTTAGCCCTGCAAACAATTCCTTTCAAAAAAGTGGATGTGAATTTTACATCTCTATCTAAAATCACCATTTTAGAAATACCATGCAGTCTAAAAATTTATTTCATGAATATTTCAATAATGTTTATATCTTTTTAAAAGTAGACTTTACAAGAATAAAGTGTGCAGACTTATAGAGTTTATCGATTACAACCATGATAGAATCATTATATTTCTGCATTTTGGGAAAAACTGTTATAAAGTCCAACGATATGGTATCCCATTTCCATTCTGTTACTGGTAATGGAGGTAATAGGCCAGCTAGATGTTGGTGTTCGGCCTTAGCCTGCTAACAATCTTGGCACCTAGCCAAGTACTCTGTTATTTCTCCCTTCATATTAGGCCAAAAAAATAGTTGTCTAAGTGCTATTATTTTTTTCTGGTAACCTGGATGGCCAGAATATAGTTTCTTATGCACTTTGTCCAAAATTGTTAATTTCAATTATACTGAATCTGGTATGTAAAGTCTGTTTTTAAATCTTAATAATCCCTTCTTTCCGATACTTATATCTAGTTTATCTGAGTTTGCGATATTATTTTGAAATTTTTTCATCATCTTAGCGTAATTTTTGTTGTTAATACCTGTTGTCCTTATTCTTTGTTCCAGATCACTTTCTGCCCTCCTGATATTTATCTCAAATAACCCATGGACTCTTCTACTTAAAGCATCTGCGACTTTATTTTCTTTACCCTTGATATGTTTAACCTTGAAGTCAAATTCCCTTGTGTTATTTTAATATCTGGGACTCGTAACAAATCACGTGCCCTTCCTGATTTATAACACCACCTAGTCCCTCTTTACTTCCATCAATACATACTGTTAAGTCTTTATTTGGGTCTTCTACTTTCAAAATGGGTGTCGATGTCAATAATTATTTCATCTTGTTAAAACTGTCTTGACACCTTTGTGACCAGTTAAACTCGGTCCCTTTCTTTTGTAATGACGTGATAGGGTAGGCTATCTTGGAGAACCCTTCTATAAAGCTGCGATAATATCCAGTGATTCCCATGAATGACTGGATATCTTCCACATCCTTAGGTACTGGCAATTCCATAATGGCTTATATCTTTTCCGGGTCTATGGAAATACCTTCCGAGGAAATAACATGTCCTAAATATTGAATTTCTCTTTGATAAAAGTCACACTTGTCAAATTTTGCGTATAGTTTGTGTTTTCTCAACGTTTGCAGAACTATCCTTAAGTGTTCATCATGTTCTTCCTCCATTTTTTAATAGACTAGAATATCATTGATAAATACTACTACGAATTTGTCTAAATACAGACTAAAAATGTTTTTCATCAAGCACATAAATGTGGCTGATGCGTTAGTGAGTCTGAAAGGTATGACTACAAACTCATAGTGTCTATATCTTGTTTGAAAAGATAATTTGGTTTATGTCCTGGTCCTTTATCCTAACTTGATGATAACTGGATCGTAAATCCAATTTTGAAAAGATCTTGGCCCCACCAACTTGATCAAATAGATCATTTATCCTTGGTAAGGGTTATTTGTTCTTAATGGTAATTTTGTTCAGTTTTCTATAATCGATACATAGTCTTAGGGTACCATATTTATTTTTTCACAGAGAGGATTGGTGCTCCCCATGGCGAGACACTCGGTTTGATATACTCTTTGTCCAACAATTCTTTTAATTGTATTTTTAATTCTGTCAGTCCTGGTAGACTCATTCGATAGGGTGCTTTTGGATAGTAAGTTTATGGAGAAATCTATTTCCCTTCTAGGAGGTAATTCTGGTATCTCATACACAACTTGTCTCCGAACTCATGTAGGACAACAAAGTCTTCGAACTTGTCTTATCTTCTTTTTCTAAAATATTCGTCACTTGGATGGCGTAAACTTGACATCCCTTTCTAATACACTTCTTGAGTTGCATCACTGAAACTTGTCTGTCTTATACAGGTTTGGTATGCCTTGGGCTGTTCTAACAGTGCCAAACTTATCTTTATGGCTAAGTAGCCTTTTATAATAGTCTCTTCATGGGGAATTCCTTTAGTATGAAACTTCTATATTGCACATCCATCATTATCTGTGATGGCCTCAAGCTCGAATTTCTTTCAGCTTGTTAATAATCAGTATTTAAGGGACATAGACATACATTTTTGACATGCATTCCAGATTACACATCCACACATGTTCTAGGTCTCATCTAACTTACATCCACGATGTACTGATCTATAATCATAATCGTAAGCCTGTGTGCAGTTTCCATAGGTATATTTCCTAGCCTACATACATCTTTATCTTAAAGTCAGTCAACTCATGATTGGTTACAATCATTCTCATGTGATCCTCAAAGGCATAAACATTTTCCTCTTAAAATGACAACAAAGCATCCTTATTCATTTACTCTTTCATATAATTATATTTGTATTTCCTGAGGAAATGGAATACATTCCCCTCAGGCTATTGTTTGGAGCAGAAATTCCATGACTCCCTAGAATGGAGTTAGCTATGCATCCATAGTATTCATTTAATCTTGGCAACTAAAGTGCTTGCCTCATGTTTCACTCATTAGGGAAAACATATTGGGATTTTAGTATACTTATACTCTTACATCATACATGTGCATCACTTGCACATTTAATATCATTCATACCTACCTGGTATTAGTATCAGGTTTCATATCAAGAAGATTCATATTGCATTAAATCCATGCACTCAAGAATACACTCGAAACTAAGTATTCATCATACTACCTTAGTTTTATCCTTAGTGTTCTTTTAGTTAGAGATTAAAGTCACTTACATGACTAATACTGTTATCATAAGTCATACTGACGTTTCCTTGTCTTATGGCAATAACCAACCAGGGTCATTTTCCTTTTTATAACATAGCAGTTGGCAAGAAATCATTCTTTCATCAACCTCCTTGGAACATTACCCAACTTATAGATACATTATGGGCAATTCTAACCATGTGCAAGGTAACCGAGTCAACCAAACTAGCTTCCAATTATATCTATATAGCTACCATCCACCACTGGATGTCAATCTGACCCATTGGGATTCTAGAAGTGTCCAAACACTTACTTTACCACATTCAAGATCAACATTTAGTCAATCATTTTATCTTATCTTTAGAAATAATGTCTAATACTATTTGGACGACTTACCAAG
This sequence comes from Picea glauca, assembly GCA_000966675.3. Classification (NCBI taxonomy): domain Eukaryota; kingdom Viridiplantae; phylum Streptophyta; class Pinopsida; order Pinales; family Pinaceae; genus Picea; species Picea glauca. Next base: position 461,878 of record JZKD02S1687408.1, on the reverse strand, counting down.
TATTCTAGTTCAAAAATCTAGAGTATATTTAGGTCAATATCGGTCTGGACCATTATATCTAGAGTTTTTCCTTCTGTTCAACATAGTCAGGGACAGAGGCCATCATCCTCCTCCCACAAGAACTCTAGTAGATTACTTTTCCTATCCACTAAGCAAGGGAGGATGTTGTGATTTCTCACTCAATCACCTTATAATTCTCCAGCTCCATTTATCAACTTGATTAGAAAAAACCCTGTCTAGCAATTCCTGTACCCAGAAACAAAATTTGTTTCTAAGTCCACTTGAAACACGAGAGTGGTGCATGCTCTCCCTTTTCAAGGAATAGTCACCATAATAATTCCTCTGTTTATGAGGCGTTATACACCTATACTAGATTTAACCCTTCAACAAAGCAATAATTATTACTACTACAGATCCTTTCCATTCATTCACATTTCTATTTTAGTTTAAAGGTTAGTGTCCTTTAGCATGATCCCACTCCTATAGGATTGGATATCATTTCCCAAAGGAATGGTATGCTTTCTTAAAGTACTTCAATAATATTTTCATATGACTCATGCATGAGCCCAAGCAGGCCAACTGTTGTAACCATGCTTTGATACCATATGTAATGTACCTCAAATTTGCCATAAAAAAAATAAATTCTATGACATAATCCAATTTCATTTAAGCTTAGAATTTAAGAGAAGGTAAGACTCATTTCTGTCTATAAGGAAATTATTACGCCAGTCTAGTTTATTGTGAATAGAAAAGCTTATGTGGATAAATTCTTCCATAATTCTATTGCTTCCCTTAACTCTAAACCTACTAAATTGTGCTTATATGCATTTAGGCAATACTTAGTCAAGTATCGAAAGCATCGGGTCTTAAATCATATCTGAACCATTGGTTCAATTCAGGGAAAAAGAGGTGAGGATTTCCCCAAAGTCCGGAAAGGTGAATTGTCGATTTGTAGAGAAAAAACTGGACCATTGGAGCCTACGTATAGACATCTAGAGAAGAGTGCGCAGTAGAAAAGATATGAACTGTCACATCGAGCACAGGGGATCGATAGCCATCAGATCCAAAAAAGACACACAAGGTTTAACCTTGTGTAAGTAGGGGAGTGAAGACTCTCCCAAAATACTGAAAGGGAAAAAGATGAGATCTGATCGCGATCGTTGATCATACTGAAAGGATCACAACTATTGAGCATGGCTAATGATCATAGTCATCCATCGGGGAAGCACGTCGCTATTGGTCGACATTTCATCACCCAGGAAAACCAAAGGTAAAGACCCCTCATTTTTGTAAGTCGCAAAATCGCGGTACTTGAAAATCCCAAATCAGTTTAGTGTGGATAGGTTCCAGCCTTTCGACATTCGGGAAACCAAAGGGAAAGAACCCTTATTTTCGCATGTCACAAAATCCTGGTACTCGAAACCCTGATGCGCTTTGTGGAGTCGACCCCATGTCATAGGGCATGGTCGTAATAACTGGGGCTGAAGGAGGAGCCAACACCCATTAAGCCCCTTTTAGCATTTCGGGACCCAGGGTTCGAAAAACCTAGAAACATTGTGGCCGTCGGGGTCGTGAAATCCCGAATTGCGAAACCCCAAAACATTTTACTAGGGTTTAGTTAGAAGTTTGATCTCTACTGTATTTCTAAAATTGATGTCTGTACAATCTAAGTGTTTATACATTGTATGAAATCTATGTATTCCAAAGGTTGATGTCCTTTGAATCACATCTAAACAAAAAACAAGGGACTCTAGAATATTAAACTGTTGTACATGTATCCAACAATATTAAAAAATATATGCCTAAAATCCTATTAAATTCATGTCCTGATCATACATTGATACCTTAGTAATGTTACTACTTGTATAGCTTATTACAGAAATAAATGAATACTCAATAATTGTCGCTCCTATTTATACTTCGACATTTATTAGATCATTATCGTCATCTAAGGGAGACAAAAGGAGTCTGATATTGTCAAGGTAATAATTTTTTCACAATTAATTACGATTTTAAATGCAAGGATAATATTTCAGCATTCAGGACTTACTTGTTACATAAGCGCATAGTTCCTTTTCTCTACTAAACCCTTAAATCTTGAACTTCGAAACCCCAAAGTGCTGTGCCCATAGACCTTTCACATTTCGCGATTCGACACTTATCAATTCATTTTGTCGGTGCATCAGGAGTTTGTAAGTCTTGAAATCCCGAAATCTGACACCCTAAAGTGTTGGTCCACAGTTTGTTCACATTTCACAAATTGGCATTTCGTGTATCTCTTTTCTTGAGCATCAGGTATTTGTAAACCATGACATCCAAAAACCTGAAACCTCGAAATGTTGGGCTCACAGTCTTTCACATTTCACATTTTGGCACTTCTTAATTCATTGTTGTGTTTGTCGTTTGTAATCGTTGAAAATCTGATTGACCTCTGTTTTTCACACCATTTTGTTTTGTACTGTCTATGCCATTAATAAATAGACTAAGTTACTTTATCGGTAAAGGTACTAAATGAAAGTCTCTGAACCCTTATACTTACGGAGCATTACAGTTGCCAAATATAAAAGGGTTCACTCAAATTCAATTCCCTCAGAATCTTATTGGGTTTGGAAGAAGGGGAAAAATTTCCCAAAAGTAATTGGGGATTTGGTCCCGGTTGTTACAGTATAACTTGTGCAGAAATTTCTTCTATAGGATTGTCCCGTTTGTTAGGGTAAAAGAAATATTTGATAACCGATTTCTGCTCGGGTCTTGTTATGCCCTAAAATTTTAAATACCATGGTTATTTCCCTAAAGACAGGTCATGTCTTCAAACACTAGAAGTTGGATCGACTTATGCTACATCTATAATACTAAATCATTTTATCTTGTTTCGTCATTCCTTATAATTATTACCCAAATGGTTTAAATCTACCATAGCGATTATTTAGATTGGGTATAAAGGTCTGAGTAAAGTTTTGATTCTATGTTTTTCGTTCTAGAATAATATATGTATATATTTATAGACCTACTCAATCCAAATAATCATAGATAGATCTGTCTGATATTGCGATTACAAAAATATAACTTTTGCCTATAGACGAATTTATACTCTCAAATTCACTTGCACACATATAACTTTATCTCAAGTTTTTAATTTATGAGGGAAATCCTAGAATTTAATACTTGATTATAAAACTTCATACAATGCACATATATCATCTATGGAAGCCATCTCAACTTAGTATAGTTAGATACAATACAACAAATAGATATTATCATTCACATAGCTACATTATAGCAAATAGATGTAATCATTCGCACAGTGACATTACAACAAATAGATAAGATCATTCACACTGAGAAAGAAAGGTTTACATATCTGGCACTGTTCACGGATAGACAAAGGGAATAGCCACGTTCCTCCCAACCATACAATAGGGAAGCCAAAACCACTTGCGTGATTCACCCCCTAGCCTGACCATGAATCCATGAGGGTGAACTTGGAAACTCCTCATCAACAATACCCACAATTCCAGCAGTTACCCTCTTGCCTCACACTTACTCAGCAGTGATCACAACAACAAGATAACTCATAATCCTTTCCCAGCATACTTGGCAGCATCTTGCCTCCTCGCATATGTTATTTATCAAATTTTTTTCCCACATCTTTTTCCCTCCTTTGGGGATTTTCGCAGCTTTCTAAATCCCTCATTTTTAGGGGCTGTCAATGGCCAAATATTTGATTTTCCACTTGTAATAATAAACCCAGAGGTAGTTCCAACATGTTTCCCACTCATGGAGTCATGGTCAGCTGATTTCAACATGGTTATTCCATTTGTCCTCCTGCAATTAATATAGATATTATGTTTTTATACAAGTGTCATAGTGAAATAGTTAGTTGAGTCAGATCAGATCTCTGCCCAACAATTACAATAATTAATTACAAACATCAAATTCAAAATTCAAAATTTCCATAAATGGAAAAAAATTCCCCAAATTCGAATTTACTAAAACCAGAAATAAATTTTCAGCAAATTTAAATTTCAAAAAATATTTTATTTTTTTGGGGATGTAACACACAGACTTTTCCCATTTCTTAATTCGACATTTCTTAGTTCATTTTGTTTTTGCATCATGTGTTCATAAACCCAAAATCCTAAACCCCGAAGTGTTGCACCCACAGTCCTTTAACATTTCGTGATTCGGAAAACAACGTGGTCTTTTTTTTTTTTTGTGTTCGGTGTTTGCAATCGCCGAAACCCAATTAACCTCTATTTTTCACACCATTTTGTTCTCTACGGTTTATGCCATTAAACAACAATCTAACTACATGATTTTAAATACTTAAATGTGTAAGACCTCATGGCAGGCAGAGCTCTTAGGAAAAATCGCACTAAAAATGACTTAATTTGTTTAATACCTTCATATACAATAATTTATGTATAGGTCATAACCTACAGGAAAATATAAATATACGTTTATATATATGCATATTTTCATTATCCAATTTATGTTTACACTATATATATATATGCATACTTTCTTTATTCAATTTCTATTTGCCTTGTACACTTAAAGTAGTTCATTAAGGTAAGTACCATTCGGTTGGGGAAAATTCGTCCACCGCTTTTACTTTAATACAAAAATCAATTAACCCATAGGAAACTATTCTTCAGGACTTAACCAGGTATATTTTTGCAACTAGTAGATTGATGGAAATTTAGTATTTACCCAACAATAAAATGCAATAGAGATAATCACATTTGATTTCGATCTTTCATCCATAATATTATGCAATTCATGATTAACATATGCATTATACCATCCGTTTAACGATTTTAAACAAAGGATGGTTAAGAGGACGTATGTGAATTAAATTGCTAGAAAACAAATGGAACAACCATGTTCCTCCCAACCGTAGAATAGGGCATCCAAATTCACTTGCCCGATTCACCCCCTAGCCTAACCATGAATCCATGAGGGAAAACTTGCAATCTCCTCCTGAACAAATGTCTTTCTGTTTCAACAGAATCCTCTTGCCTCACACTCAATCACTAGTGTTCATAACAACAAGATAATTTGTAGTCTTTTTCCCCAGCATACTTGGCAGCGTCCTGCCTCCTCACATATGCCATTTATAAATTTTGCCCAACTCTTTTTCCCTCCCTTGGGAATTTTCGCAGCTTTCTAAATCCCTGATTTTCAGGGGTTTCCAATGGCCAAATCTTTGGTTTCCCAGTTGTAATAATGAGCCCAGAGGTAGTTCCAACATGTTCCCCACTCATGCAATCATGGTCAACTGATTTTAACATGGTTGTTCCATTTGTCCTCCTGCAATTAATAAAAATATTATGTTTTTATACAAGTGTCATAGTCAAATAGTTAGTTGGGTCAAATCAAGTATCTACCCAACAGTCATAACAATTAATTATAATTACCAAATTCAAAATTCGAAATTGCCATAAATGGAAAAAAAATTCCAAATTCGAATTTACTAAAAACAAAATAAATTTCCAACAAATTTTATATTCCAAAAATATTTTATTTTTGGGGATGTCACATCCTAGGTCCAACAACTCCTTGAGTTTCATTTTCAACTCCTGTAACTACGGGGTCAACATTCGATAAGGAGTTATTTCTATTGGTTTAGTTCCCCATTTTAGGTCGATGGTAAATCCCAATTCCCTCTCTAGAGGAATCCCAGGTAACTCCTCAAGGAAGATGTCCACAAACTCTCGCACCATCGAAAGGTTTTATAGACCTTTCGCTACTCGCTTCTCGTTTAATGCAAGGATTGCTTAAATATTACATCCCTTGAGCATGCTCTTCTGTATATCCAAGGAAGAGATGAACCTCAGGGAGACTCCCTAATTCCGACCTACAATCATGCGTCTCTGCCCCTCGTCATCGACCAAGCTCATTTGTTTCATCTTACAGTCAAGTATCACATCATGTGATTCCAACCAATCCATATCAATCATGACATCATATGATACTAAGGTTGTGACGTACAGGTTGGACCTAGTGACAAACTCTCTCTGGTTAAGGCTACAACCTGTAACCTTCCTAACAACCTTATGTTTGTCTCTCGAAGCCATTTCTACAAGTTAAAATCATCATGTTCGGTTTCCTTTACCTTAATTATTTTTAGTGCTGCATGAGAAATAAAACTCTCCATAGAACCTGAAAGTATTAACGTAGTAATTAATTTCATGAGTTTTTTAGGGATGCCGAGAGGAAAGGAAGGCACCATGAGGAAACCCTAATCCCTTCATGGTGTAGATTGCAGCCAATTAGACATAGAACCCGTGCGCAGAGACTCACCAGCAACGATCACGACCTTTTGACCCCCACTAACACACTGGGATGGGCGAAGAAGAGGGGGGGAAACCCCCCTCATACCGTAATGTTGCGGCTAATGATAGATCAGGTACCAGAGCAAAGAGAACCAATTTCGAGCCACCACTGCAGGTACGCGAGAAGCTCCTAGCCAGGGAACAAGGCCTTAGAAAGGAAATGGAGACAAAAGTCGGAAACTCTCAAAACAATCCACCCTAGGGATGGGAACCGGACAAATGCATTCCACAAATGGAGAAACCGCTGAGATACCTCATTAGCTCAACTAGGGTTGGAGAGCACACACAATTCATGAGAGAGCACGCCCTTATTGACAAATTTCTGGGACTTTGGCCAGCAGAGAGGGACCTCAACAAATAGATCAAGCACTGGTGGAATCCCAAAGGGGATTATGAGGTCCAACTCTGCTCCAAAGGTTTCTTTACAATTATTTTATACAATCTAGAGGACAAGGAAAGGATCTTTGAAAATGGGTCGTACTTCTACAACTCGGCAGGGCTGTTCCTACGCTTCTAGACTGAAATATGTAGCCCAGACAAAGAAGATTTCACCATGGCCCCTGTATGGATCTGCCTATACTCCTTTCCGTAAGAGTTATGGATGGAAGAGATTCTAATGGGCATAGGGAACACCCTCAGGTAGTATGTCAAAGCTTCGGAATCCACAAGATAGTGAAAATATACCTTATATGCCAGGATCTATGTTTACATGAATATCTCCAAAGCACTCCCTGGAGAGGTGACCCTTGAATACCAGGATGAGGACTGACAACAAACTCTGGACTACGAGCACATTCCCTTTAGATGCAGGAGATGCCATGAGCACGACCACTTATACTGCGATTTCCCTCTTATCAAACAAGCCACCAGAGAAAATGACACCACACAGAAGGATGGCTTCACCACGATCGCATCAAAAGAGAGAAACCCACCAAGGAAGCAGATCCCAGACTCCAGACAAAAATTCACAACTAAAAACTCTTATGATATTTTGGATCAGTTGCCAGAAGATGAGGAAATTCAGGACCTACACAAGGACTCTCAATAGCCACAAAAAAATGGCCCAAATCCTAGCCCTTCTCCCCAATCCTGTGAAACCCACATAGAAGAAAGAGGATATGGGGATGGGGATGCCCCAATGTTGCTGGATGACTGATATCTAGTAGGAATAAATCTAGAAAAGATGGAGGAAGGCCTAAATCAAAACGACCTGCAAACCGTCCCTGAAGAACAATTGCGCAAATTATATAAGGTATTTATCAATTCCTCAGTAGGATCCACAACATGCCTAGGTATAGCAACAGACTCGAGCTCTGGCTAGAAGAGTGTCATTCAAGAAAACAAAAGAAGAGGACGAAAAACTGTGCACCAACTGATCAAGGAAGCGAGCAACCTTATGATAAATTCAGGTTAGATCCACAAGCTTTCAGAGGGATACCTCCACACAACACCACCCTCTTAATGATGAAGATCATCACCTAGAACATTAGAGGACTTAATGGTAGATCCAAGCAAAAGATCTTCTGAGACTGCATCATAATAGAAAAACCAGATATTCTGCTGCTACAGGAAACCAAATGTCGAGGAGCAGAGGCTGAAATAATCTTTCAGCGCATATGGAAAGAATGTAATTCCATAACAATAGATTCCACAAGTGCCTCAGATGGCCTTGCTATCTTATGGAACCCATCCAACATCACTATCAGCAAACCCTTTACAACGATAGGCACAATAACGGTTCACTTCAAGGTCATCAGCTCGAATCAGGAAGGTGCCATCACCAATGTCTACGGGCCTCACAATAACCAGGACAAAGACAAATTCATGGAGCGGCTTGAACTAATCAAGAACCTGGAAAAAACTCAAAACTGGATCTTAGGAGGTGACTTCAACATGATATTGATGCTAGAGGAGAAAACTGGAGGCACCAGAAAATTAGAGCAAGACACTGGTAAGTTTAAAGCTCTCATTGATCATCTAAAATTAGTAGATATAGAAAATAGCAATGGTACTTTCACCTGGTCTAATCGCAGATCAGGCAATCAACACATTGCATGCCGACTGGATCACTTCTTAGTCACCGAAGAAATAATGGAATTAGGCTCCTATCTGGAAAGCCTCATTCTATGAAAAGCAGGTTCAGATCACTGGCCTCTGGCTCTTCAGCTAGACACGGAAGAGCTAACCAGGTATAAGCCTTTTCACTTCGAGAAATTTTGGCTATCGCATCCAGATTTTCAGCATCTAGCCAAATCCTAGTGGGAGCAGGTGGAAATAGACCATGGCTCCAACATGTATAAATTCTAGCAGTGCCTTAAAAACTTCAAGCAGATGCTGAAACAATGGAACGAAAATTGCTTCAGCAATATACTTCAAATTATAAGGACCATAGAAAGCAGGCTGGTGGAGATTAAAAAAACATTCATTTCCGGATCCAGAACCACAGAATTAATGAAGGAGGAGGAGGAGCTATAGGAACAACTAGAAGAAAGAAGGAAACAAGAGGAAATCCTATGGAAGAAAAAATCTAGGGTGCAATGGCTCAAGGAAGGGGAGAAGAACACAAATTTTTTTCATAGAGCTATGATTAATAGGTGACACATCAATAGGATCACTCACTTGGAGGACAGTCAGGGAAACAGAATCAGGGAACACTCCAAAATCGAGGCGGAGCTGCTCAAGTACTACCAATACATTTTAATGGAACTGAAGAAGGACATAACAGAAGCCATACGCAGAGTCACCGGACATATACCTCCACTGGTAACTACAGAGAAAAATGCATCTTTAACTCGGCCCATCACCCAAGAAAAATTAGATCAAGCAGTAAAAACCATGCCTCCAGGAAAGGCCCCTGGCTCAAACGGATTTACCACGGATTTCTTCCACCACTGCTAGGACCTAGTCAGAAAAGAAGTGTGGGAAGTGGTAGAGGAATCAAGAGATTTAGACCTAGTCCTACCAGCTCTCATTGCCATATCCCTGTGTAATGTCATCTACAAAATTATAACGAAGGTAATAGCCAATCGACTCAAACCCATTCTGCCATTTTTCATTTCCAAGGAACAGGCAGGGTACTAGAAGGGAGAAAAATCATGGATAGCGTCATCTTAGCCCACGATATCATCCACTCCCTCAAGACTTCAAGAACTCCAGTTATGTTAATCAAACTCGATCTTTCAAAAGATTTCGATCGAGCCAGCTGGCAATATCTCAGTACTGTCTTAGACTCTTTTGGTTTCGATCAGGGTTGGGAAAACTAGGTCATGAATCTCACCTCCTCTGCCTTCTTCTCCATTCTCGTAAATGGTGTACCATCCCAACCTTTCTCACCATCCAGAGGAATCATACAGGGGGACCCCCTCTCCCCCTTCCTGTTTTTACTTTTGGCGGAAGGCCTGGGATGTTACATCAAGGCAGTAGTAACTGAAGGCTCCCTCAAAGGCCTACCTCTGCACAATATTCAGCCAACATCCTCTCACAGCCAATTTGTGTATGACACCCTCCTCCTGAACTACCCCACGGTTAGGGAAGCTAACAAGCTCAATTCCATCTTATCCGACTTCACCGAAGCCTCAAGCATGTCACTCAACTGGGAAAAGTCCAAGCTCTACATTTTTAATACCCCGCCTTCTTTCCAACTTCATATTTCCATACTTCTGGGGATACCCAAGAGCTCCCTTCAGTCCAACTATCTCGGGGTTCCCCTCACAAGAGCGGTGGCTAGATCCATCTCCTGGGACAGCCTTCTCCTTTCCATTTCCAACAGGCTAAGCAATTGGACCTTTAAACCCCTCAATATTACTTCTCGGCTGGTACTCCTCAATTCCGTTTTGCAAGCTCTACCCACTTATCTCTTCACCGCTCTTGCTGCTCCTAAACAACTTATTAGAGCCATAAAAAACCTTTAGCGAAACTTTCTTTGGAACAGTCACCAACCCAACAAGAAATGGGCTCTAGTCAACTGGGATAGACTATGCATGCCAAAAAGTCAAGGAGGACTAGGACTCCAGGATCTAGGGAAACTCAATCAAGTATTGGGAGCTAAAATCTGGTGGAGATGGCTAAAAACTCCAACAGCCGCTTGGGCACAACTGTGGAAACAAAAGTATGCCCCCCTCACACTGGAGGACCAACTAATCTAACATAACAACTGAATACATGGTTCCAACATTTGGAACACAGCTTGGAAAAATCACACACTGGTACAGAATCATGCCTTCTGGGAGATAAGAGATGGATAAAGTGCCATGTTCTAGCAAGACTCATGGCAGCAACTCAAACCCTTAGACGAAGTGGAGGAGCTATCCAATCTCAGAAGAGCCCTCCACTAGAACACCTCCCTAAGGGTTAAGGACCTCTGGAAACCACAAGAAAAGTAGAAATGGTGGTACCAATGGAAGATTTCGAATCAAGAGCTCAGGACCCCAAACACTTTCAATCTGCAGAGCTAGAAATCTCAAGCTATCCGCGGGAAAATACCCAATCGAGAGGGATCAGACATCCTGAGGTGGGGATATGCCACAGCTGGCACCTTCACAATCAAATAATCTTATTTACTGTAGGGAAATCACCAGGGACAAAAAAAGGAGCACATTTGGAGTAAAGTTTGGAACCCCGTTCTCTAGCCTAAGGTCTCCACCTTCTTGTGGCTAGTGGTGCACAATAGAGCCTTAATGTGGGACAATCTAAGGAAAAGAGGCTTCATCGGACCATCCCTCTGCGTTCTCTGCTATCAATGGGAGGAAACTAAAGAACACCTCTTTAACGAATGTCACTACAACCAACATATATGGGACCAAGGAGGGAAAATAATGCGCAAATCCAACCAAAACCGGAGCAACATCAATGACACAATCAAGAATTGGGATCATAGTACCTATAACAACCCTATACTAAATCTCATCTAGCAACTTCTGCCAGGATTTATTCTCTGACAAATTTTGAAGGAATAGAATAAGAGAATATTCCACTCCCAACCTTCCCTGCCAGAGGCCACATGGGAGAAAATCAGCTCATTAATCAAGGAAACAATCAGGAGTAAGTCTTGGATAGAGGAAGATTTTCACTGCAACCTAGAGGAACAATGCACTCTTCAAAATTGGCAGCCCATACTAAACAATCAACCGGGACCAAGGAATCATAAGTGTCAACTGACTAGTCCAACCAGTTGGACTCCCCCTCTAGCACATTTAATCAAAGTAAATTTTTATGGAGCCTCCAAAGGCAACCCAGGAATAGTAGGATATGGGGCAGTGCTCAGAAATTCCAGGAGCGAAATCCTTGGTCTAGATGCGTGATTCCTAGGGGACACAACCAACAATGTAGTCAAGCTAATAGGACTACTGCGGGGTCTCCAAACAACCATGGAAAAAGGCTACCAAAGGATAATCTTAGAGGGGGACTCACAAGTCATCATAAAGCTAACCACCAAGATTCTCCATTGATGCAACCCTGCAAAAATCTCACCAAGCCGGAGACTCTCTGGTTTGCTCGAAGATTTCAGCCACCTCCTAGAACCCCATCTTAGCATCATTACCTCCCATGTGAAATGGGATGCAAACAAAGTCACGGATTGCCTAGAAAATGAAGTAGTCGAAACGGGCATTGAACACTTTTGCTGGGAAGCCCACATCTCACCAGATCCAGAGATATTCACTCAGTACCAAACCTTAGCCACCAAATACCTTCAACCCCCGGATGAGGTGACACATCGCGCAATTGAGCCACGCGGGATCAGGCTGGGACGCGATATTAATGCATCTACCGGCCAACATCCCCTCCGACTTTAACTTGCCATGGATCTGAGCAGGCACATTCAAGCGATGATCCCCTTCGTGCAAGGGTAGGGTACCAACCATCAGCGCACTAACCAATAGGTTTTAATGGTCATGGAGGTCATGTTAACACTCGTCCTCATCACCCAAGTTGACAGAGCAAAGCGCCAATCGCTCTTTACAGCCTCCGCTCCAATGGAACAACAACATTGCCGTAGATTCTCCTCCACTCCACAGGAACAACAACAACACTCTGTGGCCTCGTCAGTGTTCTGGAGAAAAGTGACCTATCTGGAAAGAACTCTGGTAATCTACCGGACCCCCACCATGCCCAGAGCGAGAGGGAAGCCACGTAGGGGAGCTGCCTGGTATACGGCCGAATCACGATGCCGGAGGAAAAAAAAATTCGAGAAGGCCATAGCAATGGCAGCCATCCGAAGGAGCACAACACCACGAATGCCTCCAATGGTGTACGTGGAAGAAGTTATCCCGGAGGATGGCTTAGAGATCTTCCCCGAGGACACTCTGTTCACAGTGTTGGATAACTGGAACCCACCTTCAAAATTTGGTTCAGACAGCAAGCCTCCGCCTGTGAGCATTTTTCCTGGCCCCAGCGCCACTAGCCTAGAGGAGTCTTACCCCACCTGCTATGTTGAAGAGGATATTCCTCTTGAACCACCCACAAAGGCAGCACTACAAGGACTCAATCAACAGGTGCACACATGTCATGAAGCAGCCGAGACCACTCCCATGGTGTCATTCGATAACCACACGCAGGAGAAGCCACTCTTCGCCGACTTGGGTTACCTCAATCTCATTTTTGAGGTGAGGAGTCTGTTGGATGATCAGATCTTTCGCCTTGTACGAATTGACCAGAGACTCGACCTGCTCTTCGCGACTTACTCCAGAACTCTTCCAAAGAGACAATGCCCAACATGCACGCAGGCTTATGCGTTTCCAGCAGGATGGCGACAGCACGAGGACTAGGACAAGCGCGTAGGATCAAAGGTTAAATGATGCTCAGGATTAGAATTTGCTTTTTCTGTTATAATTTAGGCTTCAGGCCAGTTAGCTCTCAATTTTATTAGAACTAGTTCATGACATACAGTTCCAATTTCATGTCTGATAGTCCTGGTTTCCTTTGGGCAGGACGACACACTGTTAATTTTGTGAATTGGGTGACGCATGGCAAGGGATGACCAACTATCCCAATTTCCTGTTTAGGTGGGATAGATGGCATCACAAATGGCTACTGTATTTTGCTTATGCTAATATAACAGGTCCCATCCTTTTTTACTTAAAAATAAAAGAAAAAAAAAAACTCTCCGTAGAACATGGATCTATCAAAATACTATGAGTCTGGTCAACAAAGGTACCTTATGTTTATTCAATGATGCACCATGCTTACTCTCCCACCATGCCTCGGTCGATGAGCCATCGGAGGCATTCACCAAGCGGGAACCTAATCTTTTAGAGTTCCCCGTGAATGGTACCAATGATGATTGGGGCACTTTGTGGATCCTCATGGGTACATGGGCCCTGTCCTTATATCAGTACAAATGGTTTTTCAATTCCTCTGTCCAATCCCTAGAAGAATCTTGTCATACCCAACATATCGTGCACGACAACTTGTTCACGCTTAAGACATGTTCTTGTCCTTGGTGGTATCGTGCCTCCTCCCCGGGCACCACGTCATGAACTGATGCAGGAGCATCGCTCCATGTTAGCCAGCTAGCCAGCCAACCACATCAGCGCACATGCATTCATATGATAAAAGGGAGGCGTAGCCTCATTTGAATTTGAAATGAATGTAATTTAATATGCTTAGGCTGGTAAGACATAGAAGCCATGCCTTTGTGCAGGCTATAGATAAGATAGGCATTTAATATGTGTATGGCTGAGATCTAGATCCGATTCTGGACTAGACAGCCCATTGAATGTAATTTATTAGAGTAGGTAGACCTAGAGGGAATCACTCGATGGGCCCCTCACGTAAAATATATTTTGAGATCTCATTTTGAGTTAGTATGGTTGTAGTAGGAGAGAAGAGCCAGAGAGAGCTCAGGAACACATTGTAATTACACGCATTTGCCATTTGTTAATAAAAAAAAGAGCAGTTTTTCCTGCATATTCTGTGTGTATGGATGTCTGCGCGTGTTCCCTATGTATGTTGTGAATGTATGATTGTTGATGCATTCTGTAGGAGTGTGCTTGATTTCAGATTGAGGGTCTTTGAGGTTTCATGTTAGGAGGGCATGACAGAGTGTTGTAGACATTGAATATCAGTGCATGAGTGCACTTCTGAACTCTGAGGAGTTAGACAAAGACGTGCTACAACACAGGAACTGAGATCAACAACTTAGGAAGAGGAAGAGGACCTTTGAGGTTACTGAACACCTCAGGAGGCAAGGTTGTGTAGCTGAAACACAGTTGCAAACAAAACTTTGTTGTAAGTTCTGTGGAGCTCTGCCAGGTGGGCATTGAGCATATGCACAGTGGTGCTGAAGAAGAACTCTGCTGAGAGTTGAAGGAGAATATAGGATCACTGAGGATTCTATAGAGCTCTGCCAAGTGGGAATTGAGTATACGCACAGGTTGCATTGGAGGAGAACTCTGCTGTGAGTTCGGAGAAGACCAGAATCACTGAGGATTCTGAGAGGCTCTGCCAAGTGGGCATTGAGCAGGTGAAAAGGGTGCACATAAGGAGATAGAACCGTTGGAGTGTTCTGTGGAAGAGAAGATACTCCACTAGGAGGGCGTCGAGGAAGGGTGCAGATAGTCACAGAGGAGAAGAGAACTCTCTTGAGTTCTGCCAGTTGAAGGAAGAGTCCACTGAAGCATCTCCACTGGGTTGCTGAATACCCAGAAGTAATCAAGTAGAGGCTTGAGCAGAAGGATAGCCAGGAGGGAATCCATTTCATTCTCCATCCGTGGGAGTAGAAAGACAGAAATCCCTTAGGGGCCTGAGTGATTGTATAAGCTTAGGGGGGACAACACCGGATGTGCGTAGAGATTCTGCAAGGAGGGCAGACATCAAAATCCTTTGAAGGATTCGAGGAGAAGAAGATCAGGAAGGGCAACGTTTCATACACGCAACAAGGCTCAGGTTCGAGGAGCTCGCAGAGAGGAGAAACCAGCAAAGGATGAGGCCTTGGAGAATTTGAAATTCTCCCAAGTCACGGAAGAAAGGTGCGCGAGAAACTCAGGAGGAACCTAGAGAAGGAGGAGACTGATAGCCGTCAGATCTCACGAAGAAATCCCGTCAGCCATTGGATCGGGAGAAGGTGCACGGAGGTTAAGCCTCAGGAGAAGTGCAAGGAAGAAAGACAGGATTAGAACCGTCCATTTAGAGGGACAGGTGTCAGAGATAAAGCGCCATCAACATTTTTGCGCATCGAAGAATCAGAGTTCTCAAGGTCAAGGGAACCGTGGTATCGGAAGTTCCAAAATCCTGAGGAGATAAAGATCGCCCGTTTGAGTGACGCGTGGCAGTGATCGAGCACCATCAACGGGAGCCGACAGGGAGGTCTCCCATCGGCAAATCGACAATCAGAGTTTCGCGAGTCTAGAGGACAAGGCGTCGAGACACTTGAAGTCGCAAACCCTGAGAAGGAATCTGGGCCATCCATATGGAGGACAGGTGGTAAAGGATTGGGCACCATCAGATTTTGTCCATCGGGAATCGGGATATCGGAGATCCCGGGCACAAAGGTTTCGTGCATTGCAGAATCGCGATATGCGATTTCCCGATAAGGCCTAGGAGCGTGGGGCCACATTGACTATCAGGAGGACAGGTGACAGATTTTAGCGACAGGCGAAAGGATCCGTTGATAGGTCAACGATCGGGACCCATCGGAGGATTGGGAATTGGAGAATCACGAGTCCAAAGGGTGTGTGTACATTGATGTCGCAAACCCTGAAACCCCGATAGAGGCATATGACTACGGTCATATGGGATGACAGTCATGTGGACCGTGATATAGCCGAGAAGGGCTAGTGCACAAAGGGCATATCGAGTTTTTAATGTTTGAAATATCGATAGAGGAAGACAAGGCTGCAGTTTTGTAAGCACGGTCGTGTGCACCAGGGCATGGACAGTAGGGGCTAAGGCCGACAAAGGAGCTTATCGACAATCGAGGATTGGAGAGGTGAGGAACCCTCGACAACAAGATATGCGAAACCCCGAACCCTGATAGAGTGTCATGGATAATCATGGTTAAGTGAAGAGGCCGTGAGAGGAGAAGATAAGGCCTGTGGATTGGGTCATGTTTTGACATGGATTTCACTTGGGAATCTAAAGAGCCATGTCGGCTCAGCATAAGGGTTTTAGAATCGATCCTGAGAGTAGGTGAGTTGGAGGTGGATGGTCACACCTCGCCTGCGTCAAGTGGTATCAGAGTGAGTTCTTGTTTGTATATTTTAGGAAAGAGGAGAAAGAGAAGGTAGGAGGAGGAAGACAGAGTGCTGGAGACTCTGATGATTGTTTGTAGGTAGGAAGCAATCAAGGAGATAGTCAGTAGGACTGTAGGATGAAGCTCAGCACTTAGGATTTCAGGAGTGACATCAATAGATCTGTCAGGGAGGCAGATAGACACAACAAGATGGCTACTGAATTCCATAGAAAGAGAAGTAAGGCAGAAAATCTTGTGGAATTTGATAAAGAAATGACTCGAGAACTCTATGAATTAAATTCAAACATAGAGGAGCTCGAACTGCGGATGCGGCAGGATAGGAGGAGGAGACAGATGCGCAAGTTGCCCATGAAGAAGGAAAAAGCAAGTTGGCCATTCAAGCAGTTGATGGTCATGAGACAACATAGGCTGTTAAGGAAATGGCTGAGGTATGCTGAAAACCTCAAGGCCACCGAGGAGGAAGAAATGGTTTACATATGTGAACCAGAGATTGGAGACATTCTCGGTGAGGAGAATGATGAGATATCACTGAGGGATCTTGAAGACTGTCAGGAGGGCAGCAGAAGCATCTTGGACTGCCAGGAGGGCAGAGATGAGAATTTGGGACCATCTGAAGGTCTCATGGACTCGGAGGAGAGTTCAATTCAGCAAGGAGTGCTGATGAAGATGGGATCGATTGATCTCATGGTCTTCCAAGGAAGCAACAGAGACATCCCATATTTCCAGGTGGGCAGGGATGAACAAATGAATTTGGATCAGCCAGAGGAGCTGACAGAGCAGATGAGACTGTCTGATAGTCTCATAAGTTCAAAGATGGAAAGGGATCAATAGGTGTCGTTGATGGAGGAGGAAGATCATAATGATATTCTGATGATGGGGGAATTGGAGTATTCCTGCCATGTGCCCAGGAGGAGGCAGAAATTTGTGTTGCAGATGGTGCAACAACAGAACAGTCACAGCTGGAGATGACTGTCAAAAGGAAATTGGAGTTGAAAATGACTGTTAGGAAAGAAGAAGAATTGGAGTAGACTTTGGAAGCTTCCCAAGTAGAAGAAGGAAAAGAGAGCAAGCATTCTGAGGAGTGTCTCAGCATATTCATCCAGGGAGCTGAAAAGCAAGAAGCTATAGCACTGAAGCTAGCAGCGGAGGAAGCCGAAGAGAAGGAAGGTAAAGTTATCACTCCATGGGAGATGGAGCTGGAAATGCTGGAGGATTGGCTAAACAATCCAGGGCCAACAAAAGAACTGACAGAAATGGAGCTGTCAGAGTAGCAAGTCAGTCAGGAAGAGACTGCAGAGATGAAGTCTGCAGCAGAGTGGCAACTTGAGGCCACAGATGAAGACAAAGATAAAGATGAAGAAGGAAGCATGGGAGATCATGGTGATCTTCCCTATTGCCGAAAATTTTTGCAACTGAAGAGACTACAACAAAAGAACCAACCATTGGAGTAGCTAGACGAAGTGATAGAGGAGATCAGAAGGCTGATGGTAGACTCAGCAGAAAATGCCAACGAGGAGAAGCTGGGCAAAGAAGAGGCAATAGTAGCAGTAGTGCAGCAGCAGCAGTAGGACGGAGTGGATGGAAAGCTCCAAAGACTTATTTGGGATCCAGGAGGATTTCCAACAGCTCAGAGGGGAAGCGCATGAGCAGGAGCTCATGATTTTTGTAGTTGTGGAGTATGATGCAGGAGCATCGCTCCATGTCATCCAGCCAGCTAGCCAGCCACGCCAGTGTGCATGCATTCATATGCTAAAAGGGAGGCGTAGCCTCATTTGAATTTGAAATGAATGTAATTTAATATGCTTAGGCTAGTGAGCCATAGAAGCCATGCCTTTGTGAAGGATGTAGATAAGATAGGCATTTAATATGTGTATGGCTGAGATCTAGATCTGAATCTGGACTAGACAACCCATTGAATGTAATTTATTAGAGTAGGTAGACCTGGAGGGAAGCGCTCGATAAGCCCCTTAGGTAAAAGATATTTTGAGATCTCATTTTGAGCTAGTATGGTTGTAGTGGGAGAGAAGAGCCAGAGAGAGCTTAGGAACACATTGTAATTACAGACATTTTCCATTTGTTAATAAAAAATAGAGTGGTTTTTCCTGCATATTCTGTGTGTATGGATGTTTGTGTGTGGTCCCTATGTATGTTGTGAATGTATGATTGTTGATGCATTCTACAGGAGTGTGCTTGATTTCAGATTGAGGGTCTTTGAGGTTTCATGTCAAGAAGGCATGACAGAGTGTTGCAGACTCTGAATACTGATGCATGAGTGCACTTCTGAACTCTGAGGAGTTAGACAAAGACATGCTACGGCACAAGAACTGAGATCAACAACTCAAGAAGAGGAACAACACCTTTGAGGTTACTGAAAACCTCAGGAGGCAAGGCTGTGTAGCGGAAACATAGTTGCAGACAGAACTTTGCTGTAAGTTCTGTGGAGCTCTGCCAGGTGGGCATTGAGCATATGCACAGTGGTGCTGAAGAAGAACTCTGTTGAGAGTTGAAGGAGAAGACAGGACCACTGAGGATTCTGTAGAGCTCTGTCAAGTGGGCATTGAGTATACGCACGGGTTACGTTGGAGGAGAACTCTGCTGTGAGTTCGAAGAAGACCAAAATCAATGAGGATTTTGAGAGGCTCTGCCAAGTGGGCATTGAGCAGGTGCAAAGGGTGCACATAAGGAGACAGAACTGTTGAGTGTTCCGTGGAAGAGAAGATACTCCGCCAGAAGGGAGTCGAGGAAGGGTGCAGATAGGCACAGATGAGAAGAGAACTCTCTTGAGTTCTGCCAGTTGAAGGAAGAGTCCACTGAAGGATCTCCACTGGGTTGCTGAATACCCAGAAGTACTCAAAAAGAGGCTTGAGTAGAAGGATAGCCAGGAGGGCATCCATTTCATTCTCCATCTGTGGGAGGAGAAAGACAGAAATCCCTTAGGGGCCTGAGTGATTGTATAAGCTCAAGAGGGACAACATCGGATGTGCGTAGAGATTCTGCAAGGAGGGCAGACATCAAAATCCTTTGAAGGATTCGAGGAGAAGAAGATCAGAAAGGGCAGCGTTTCATACACGCAGTGAGGCTCAAGTTTGAGGAGCTCGCAGAGAGGAGAAACTAGCAAAGGCTGAGGCCTTGGAGAATTTTAAATTCTCCCAAGTCACGAAAGAAAGGTGCGTGAGAAACTCAGGAGGAGCCTACGAAAGGAGGAGACCAATAGTCGTCAGATCTCATGAAGAAATCCCGTCAGCCGTTGGATCGATAGAAGGTGCGCGGAGGTTAAGCCTCAGGAGAAGCGCAGGGAAGAAATATAGGATCAGAACCATCCATTCAGAGGGACATGTGTTAGAGATAAAGCGCCATCGGCATTTTGGTGCATCGTAGAATCAAAGTTCTCAAGGTCGAGGGAACTGGGGTATCGGAAGTCCCGAAATCCAGATGAGATTGGGATCACCCGTTGGAGGGATGCGTGGCAGCGATCGAACACCATCAAGGGGAGAGAACAGGGAGGTCACCCATCGATAAATAGGCAATTGGAGTTTCGCGAGTCCAGAGGACAAGGCGTCGGGATAGTTGAAGCCGCAAACCCTGAGAAGGAATCTGGGCCATCCATATGGAGGACAAGTGGCAAAGGATTGGGCGTCGTCGATATTTTGTCCATCGGGAATCAAGATATCGGAGATCCTGGGCACAAAGGTTTCGTGCATTGTAGAATCATGATATGCAATTTCCCGATAAGGCCTAGGAGCATGGGGCCACACTGACTATCAAGAGGATGGGTGGCAGATTTTAGTGACAGGCGAAAGGATCTGTTGACAGGTCAACGACCGGGACCCATCGGAGGATCGAGAATCGGAGAATTGCGAGTCCAAAGGGTGTGTGTACATTGACGTCGCAAACCTCGAAACCCTGATAGAGGCATATGAATGCGGTCGTATGGGATGATAGTCATGTGGACCGTGATATAGCCGAGAAGGGCTAGTGCACAAAGGGCATATCGGGTTTTTAATGTTTGAAATCTCTATAGAGGAAGACAAGGCTGCGGTTTTGTAAGCACGGTCATGTGCACCAGGGCATAACTAGTAGGGGCTAAGGCCGACAAAGGAGCTTATCGACAATTGGGGATTGGAGAGGTGAGAAACCCTCGACAACAGGATATGCGAAACCTCGAACCCCGATAGAGAGTCGGGGATAATCACGGTTAAGTGAAGAGGCTGTGAAAGGAGAAGATAAGGCCTATGGATTGGGTCATGTTTTGACAGGGATTCCACTTGGGAATCTAAAGAGCCGCGTCGGCTCGGCATAAGGGTTTTAGAATCGATCCTGAGAGCAGGTGAGCTGGAGGTGGATGGTCACACCTCGCCAGTGTCATGAACCTTCGCGACGTCCTCTAACAATGAGTTACTCACGAACAGGTTAAATTTTTAATTAGCGCTGAGTGATTAGTTTTAAGTGTGTATTCTAGTGGAAGGCATGGCTATCCACAGTTGCAGGTTTGAACCCACTCTGATACCATATGTAATGACCCTTCCATTACGATGACAAAGCGACGTACAACAGGTAAATTTGTTTTTGGTTTTTAAAGAGTCTTTAGTAAAATTTCATCTCAATAAATTACGACATAAATGACCCACAGTGCATAGTAGAAAGATAAAACTTAATGGATAACAACAATCACTACACAAAGTCCACCCATCATCCTCATGCTTAACGAGCATGTATCTAGACAATTATCACAGAAAATCAAGGTACAGAAGTCAACATTCACATCACAAATAGAGAGAAAGTTAAACCAAGGCACAAGATAATGTCATTTATTCTCGAGGCGCAAGTTCGAGTCCCAAGATACCTTCATCCATCATAAAAATTCCATAGTGCACTAGAGAATGAAATCTATAGACGTTATTATTTACAAAAATCCAAGAGCACCAGTAGTCTAAGAAATCCTTCTTACATTAAAATCATTGTGCGCGAGTGTAAAACAACTACGTAACTCAATCTTAGCACCGGTTTAATGATGCATGACTAAACAAATAAACAAGCCTCCACATAACCCATATCACTCGAGTAAAGTCAACTTTCTTTTCATCATGCAAGGGAATCGAATCACATAACTAATCAAACGTCATCAATATTCAAGAGCCAATAATAGTATTACTTTAACATAGCAAAAACCATCGCGCAATGGATAAAATTTAGTTATGATCATGTCGCAAGATCCCAAGCTCAGAATTCATCCATATAATCAAAGCACAAGGAAATCTAATCATAGGGACTATATCATTCATCAATAAAATGCATTTGCGAATGATATCTAAAGTCTACAATGATCATTCATCATACTATAGCTTAAGGTGTGCAATAAGTCTAACAACTCCACACTTACACCTGTAAACTAAATCAATGGTGTGAGATAATCAACTAATTAAAACAATCGACAATGAATTTAATCAAGGACATGAACGAAAGATAACTACTAGGACTCTTCATGTATCAACTATTTAAAGGCACTAGATTAAATTAATTGTGATTGATCATATCCAATCCAAGCAATCATTGTGCTCACAAAACAAATCTCTCTTATATAGGTGTCCATAAAAGTGTTTTTTTTGACATTTGTCTTTGAAGATCTATTCACATTTTTTTAACACTTTGAAATTCCCTTGAAGAAAACAAGTAAGGCTAGGAATTTGTGAATTTTTATTTTATTTTTAAAGTAGATATAATCCATCAACAAGATACATTTGAAATTACAAATTATTTTTATTATTAAATTCTATTGAAATCACTACTTATGTATTTGGTTTTCATGATGTTTTAACATTGAAAAAGAATGGAAGGAAATATTTTGTCACTCTACCATCCTTCCACATACATCTTTGAGAATTGCATAGCTATTAACTTTAATATAAATTCATGCAAAATTTACGCAATTTCCAAGACACAATAATTCGTAAATTCACGCAAAGAATGATTTACTGTAAATTAGAGCTAATCTAAAATATAACCTTCTCAAGCTATAAGTGGGAATTTGTGTTTCAAGGACAATTTAATTTAAGTTATCAATAGTCAAGGAGATATGGTTTGATTCCAATTGGAACTTGAAACACACGATTGGATTTGATTAAAATAAACCAAGGATCTAAATTATTATTATGCATAAGTGTTTGGTCCTGGATCCTAGACATGACCTGAATACAGCAACAATTAAACATTAACCAAATTCCCTCACGCACAAGCAATCAAAAATTCACGTTGAGTAACACAAGTTACATGGTAACTCCACGTCAAAATTAGACTAAAATTGAAACAAGTATTCCAACAGTGGCTCTCATTCAGTTCATTTGAGTTGTTTGTAATAACACTAAAGGTGGTATAAATTGGTAGATATTGTAAAAAAGTAAGACATCTTATACCTTTAATAACTTTAAGGTAAAAATTAATAAATTTTCTTTGTTAAACTTCAAAGATAAAATTCATCCTTTCACGAATGTTCTACATGCGTCTGCATTCTCTTGGAGTCGCTTCTATACAATTTACTTCCTTGATATCATACCGAAACCCTCAATTTGACATTATGTATTAGATCAATTCAACTCCCACATGTTGTTCTCAAGCCTTGACACCAGACATCAATAAAACGAAAAAAAAGGAAGCAAATAACTGGCAATATTACGATGGCCTAGAATCGGTCACTACCAATAGCTACAACCCTTACAAAAAAAATGTCATTAATATGATTTATTCCATAAGGTTGTAAGAGAGTGAATATAATCCGCAGATCTGTGCTTGCAATATCTCTCCTCACAGTAAAATAAATAAAAATGCAGTAGTCATGCAACCACCAATAATATGGTAATGAAAACGCAGTACTCATGCAGAAAATAAAAAATAACCCAGTAATAAAGAGGCAGTACTCCCACAAAAATAAAAACATAGTGGTCACCGCATAACTGATTTAGGGAAGGACTTCGAGGGAAAAATATACTTTAAAGAATGTAGCATTGAAATCGTAACCTTTAGGACACAACGGATAATAAAAATTAAAATGCAATGAATGAACAAGACAACAATCTGTAAGATTAATTAAAAAATATAAATCATTAGAAGGAAGAATTATTGGACCAACCAGAGTGAGGATATTCAAGAAGAACAATAAAAACAGTAAATGACCGTTCAATAATGGTAAATATGGATGCGTCATGCATTAGTCATGGACGCGTGGGCTCTTACATTGGACCTCTTAACCATGGACTCTAATTTGGGCACTAATTGGTTAGTGTTGCAAGACATGAATGGTTTATTCATTAAGAGTTCTAGTGCAGATATAAAAAGGATCCGGCGTGGAGAAAAAAGGAATGGTTTGTTGGGTAAAGAGAGGGGCGTAGATCCCTTGGATTCCCCAAATGTAGAGAAACTTGCTGCATAAAAATGATGGGTAGAGGAATGATGCTACACTTATTATCCATGCTAAAAAAAATAGAGAATTTGAATCTAAATCTTTAACACTAGAGTGAAAGACAGTCGATTCGGCTCCTCATCGACTAGTCTGGCACAGACTAGTAATTTAAAGGATAAAGGAACAGAAGATAAAAACACAATTTTTTGTTGTATTATACACAATAAAAACAGAGAGAAGTCATTTTCATTCAGAGATTGGGATCTTCATTGGAAATCAAATCAAAAGTACAGTGAGCATAAGGCTGTGATAACTTTGAGTTCGTTGATCATAAAACGCTTGGCTCATCAAGACAAAATCGTTGAAAGAAAAATAAATCTTTGGATAGTATTACACTGAATAAAACATAAAATTTAACAAAATAGAAGTACCTTAGTTGAAGGCATAACAACATAATTTAACTACCCTTCAACCCAATTTCACAAGCATAAATTGCGAGAACAAAAAATTTACTAAATTTTTGAAATAGTGACACGCATGTGCTTTTGTCGTGATAGAGATGCATATATAGGGAATTTAACTACCATTCAATATGAATATGCATATGTGTACTGTAGCCAAATGAGAATTCTCGGAAGTGGTTGTCGTGTGCACGCTCCATCCAACTTCCGCTTGCCAATCAATGTGACCTCACTGGTACCTCCCAACCAACACTTGGGGTACTTTTCTTCCCCCTGATCCCCTCGAACCGCAAAGGGGCCACACAAACAATACGAGAGAATGATAGCACCCATATCGCCTTGCAAGGTCAAGCTACCACTCATTACTCGAGCTGGGTATCCCAAATCCCATAAAACAAAATTTGGTCAAGATGAAATTTCATCACTGTAACGTTACATAAGGCCGATGTGTTTCATACTCCTCCTCCATCCTTTTTATAGAGTTTTAAAGTACTTAGTTTCCCAAAATTCTCATTATATTCATTTTTTATTTATTTAATTAGGAAAAACCTTCCCCATACACATGTCGCTCGATCCCCTTGTTGCACCAGAAAATCAATTTTATTTATTTATTAAATTTGTCTATTTCTTTCACCCACCTAAAAGTGTTCCTAAAAACGCTCCTCGGTGTCCCATTATACCCTTACCATTCTTAAATGACTTACACCTTACTTAATTCCTAGTTTAGTTCATAAATAGAAAGTTTCAAAGGCTAGATTCCTTACTAAGTTAGACATTCCCCTTTTTCTGTAAGTTTTCCTTTTTCTTTAAGTTTCCCCTTTTTCTTAGGTTTCCCCATTTTATTTAAGTTTCCCCTTTTTATAACTAAATTAAGAATTAGCATGTTTAGAAAAAAATAACCAAATACCCCTTTTATTAATTAAACCCTTATTAAAATTTCCACTTTAATTATTAATGCTTGAATTTTCTAATTACTTATAAAAAAAAACTTTAGTGAATTGAAATTTTATAAAAAGAACCTTAGTGAATTGAAATTTTATAAAAAGAACCTTAGTGAAATGAAATTTCCACTTTGATCCAGTTATATGTCTAATTATTATTTTTTTTTGTTCAAAGGTTCTACTCAGACGTAGGTTTCCAATCCACTAGGCTTCGCAACAATTTTAAGGGAAAATTGTTATTAAACTTTATTTATCACATCAATCATTTTAAGGCTCACTAGGTCCTAGGGAGACATAGTTTTCTAAGAAATAGGTTTATTAACTTACCATAGTTAAAATTGCGATCTGCCCTTCAGGATGCACCACATGCTCCAAGGGTGCCTCTCGCCTCTTTATGTTTTATTTGCGTGGCATGCCCTTCAAGGTGCACTACATGCTCCAAGGGTGCCACTTGCCTCTTGATTGAATTTGGTAGACATCAAACTCATGGAGTTAATAATCCGTCAGGTGATCTTTTGGTAGACTAAGGGCCTCTAAGGAATAAGGACCCGACCTTATTGCACACCCCTTAGACTCATTGTGAGCGACTGTCATAGTCTGCCCTCATGACATCGTGGCTCGTCTCGAGCTAGGTATTCGTTAACCTACAGTTCGAGCCACGGTCAAAGTGCTAGTATGTTGTGGCAGGGATGTTACCACACCTCTCCCTCAATGTCTTTGTTTGTCATGCATGACCCGTTTACTCCAAATGTGAGTTTGGTCGGTAAGATATCGTCAGCCTCTTTTACTCCAAATGTGATTCTGGTCAGTAAGCTATCGTTAGCCTGCATCCATCAAAGAATCATGTTAGCAATAACAATCAATATCATAATATCTAATCATATGTACATATGCCACATCAACAACATTCAAACCCTAAAAGTTCACTCCGTGACTCAATTTGAAGTCCAAGGGGTTTCATCGATGCCTCGACATCCTCATCGTCTACAGTCCTACACACTCAGGAGAACCTAGTCAATAGCAGCTATCTATGTAAATACAACAAAATAACATATCTTGAAATCTACAATATCTCATAATAATAATCAAAACAACCAATAGTATAATGACCCGGATCACTTGCACACAGGTGTCCTCAAAGAATAGGTTCTTAGTGTGTGCAAGAGAAGGATGTTAAAGAATAATATTATATTCAAAATTAAAACCCCAAAATATAACGTTTAATTAATTTTCTTTTTTTAAATAATTGTTAAAAAATAACCTTTATTAAAAAACATCACCTCTTCATTTAATAGGACACATCCACCCTTTTAATACATCCACTCATTTAACATAAGGCAATAAAAAGTGTCTTGTGCATAAATAATCAAAAGTCCACTTTCATTACCTCGTAAGTCCACTTTTATACTTTGTAAATCCCATGCATACAACGGTTATTCCACCCTCCACAAGTGGACTCGGGAGATGATCGCATAAATTTCAAAGAGCTAAAATCTTCAACCAACTATCACCCCGGCTCTTGCCAACGAGTTCTAAATAGTTATTGCCATAAAATCACCCATCAAGACAGATCAGAATCCCTTCGACACTGTGGATACACAACGAAAATTTGCAGTACTAACCAATATCACCTTTGTCTCTACCTTAGCGCACACAAATCCGATCGGCTCAGATCAACATTGGGTTTCACAACCTCCGCGGGCTTCAACGAATTTGGGCAGAGGGTTTTCGGGCTCCAGCACTCGAGCAAACTAGACAGAGAAAAAATAAATTGGGTACGTTTCTCCTCAAGCGACTCGCCTTCCTCTTTTGCATCGATTTTTCTAGAGACCTCCTCCTCTTCTTTCTGAGAACATGCAAATGTCAGAAACCTTCAAACTATTGGCTCCAGATTTAACCAATGCAGGCTTCCTCACATACATAGATGCTCAATTCTTTCTTCCTTTGAGCACCTCGTATGCTCTTCTTGTTTCTCTGTGAACTAATTTTCAACGATCAAAATTATTTTCTGTTCTCATACCACTTTTTGGACAGTGGAAGAAAAACATAGCATAAAACATAGCATAAACAAGCAAGATTAAACACATATTAAATCAATCACTATAAACACATAATTAACATAATGATTTATGTGGAAACCCAATGAGGGAAAAAACCATAGGCAATGATAATCGTTATTACTTTTATTCAAGGGAGAATTACAATAGCCAAACTAGCCATACAACCATCCTCTCCTCTCATACATACAACACCTCATTTTTCACTCACACACTTACTACACATTGCACTCACACCTCTATGAGTATGCTCGCATATATAACATCTAACATTGAGTTACACAACATATCAAAATAGATCACATAGTTACAGAACAGTTCATAAATACATTTCATGCATGCACTTGCACAGTGAACTTGCACAGTGAATTGCAGCACATGCATACTGTGAACCCCTTCCAAATGCTAGAGATCGAACGCTATAAAAAAAACCGAAGAAAAAAAACATCTGACCTGTCCCCATCGTCGAAAATTTCTGCGATCCGCTTACGATTATCTAAGATGTAGAGGGTTCCGCCATGCTTGTTGAGGGCATACACGACGTCTAGGGCCGTAACAACCCTATTCCTTGAGTGCTCTCTGTTCTCTGACGACATTTTCTAGAAAGATGTTAAAGAATTCCCTTGTCGCTTTGTAAAAGGTTCCGTTGATGCGCTTAACGCCTTTTCTCCTCGGTAGTCGTCTCATGGTACGGTTCGTTATTCCTTGAATCGTATCCCTCCAGGCTCCACCCCATCTGATGCCACTACGCTGCTCCTTTCCCCAAACCCTTCACTTATGACGAATTGAAATCATTGTAATAGTAAAAACTTTTTATTCTTTCAATTCATCATCAGTTGAGTTATAATCCTTGTAATATTTGTATATTTATTATTATGGTCATAATTATCATCTTCATATGTAACATAATAATCAACAAAATCGTTTGTATAATTATTTTCATATCGAACATAATAATGATTATAAAATTTCATTTTTTTCATTATTTAGTCCTTAAATTTTAATTTTAATTATTATTTCAGTAATTTTAATTTATCTAACATCTTTTATATTTATAAATAAAATTTTATTTTAAATAATGAAAACAAGAAATTTTGTTTGAGGAAACTTCACATTTAACATCATATTGTTTTTCCTATATGATAGTGAGCATAAAATTTGTGTATATCTTCTTTTTATTTTATAAATTAGTTATTTCAATTCTTTGGAGTT
>JZKD02S1687408.1:421885-433237 GCA_000966675.3 Picea glauca | reverse complement strand
AAAATCGTTTGTATAATTATTTTCATATCGAACATAATAATGATTATAAAATTTCATTTTTTTCATTATTTAGTCCTTAAATTTTAATTTTAATTATTATTTCAGTAATTTTAATGTATCTAACATCTTTTATATTTATAAATAAAATTTTATTTTAGATAATGAAAACAAGAAATTTTGTTTGAGGAAACTTCACATTTAACATCATGTTGTTTTTCCTATATGATAGTGAGCATAAAATTTGTGTATATCTTCTTTTTATTTTATAAATTAGTTATTTCAATTCTTTGGAGTTTTAAAATATTGTTATATGTAATAGTATATATTTATTATAAATTTATTCGTATCATTGATGATGATGATGATTAATGTCCATTAAGATCAAATTGGTCTATCAGACCTTAAGAGGGTAAGTGATTACTTGTGATTTTTTAGAATGCTTATGTGCTCGAAAAACATTAAGAAAAGCTTTCCAAGATCCCCATACTTTTGTTGAGTTAAGAGGTTAGGAAGGTTGGTAGTATGATAAATATTTTGAAAATAAGATTTAATATGGGTATTGACAGGATGAACTTGAGCTTCTATCATTATATATATTTTTTAAATTTAACATTGTTAATAGTAGTTCACTTAATGTATTTTTAATATTCTTTATGTAATTTATAATATTTATGTTTAGGTTGACATATAAAATGTAATTCATTTAAGTAAAGGTTAGAATAGTAGTTCACTTAATTTATTTTTAATATTCTTTCTGTATTTTATAATATTTATGTTTAGGTTTTGGGATATAAAATGTAATTCATTTAAGTAAAGGTTAGAATAAATAGTAATATTTTTTAAAATATATATTTAAAAACATATTAACAAGTTTTATTTTGAGGATAATTTTAATATAACATTTATTGTATAAATTATTATAAGTTGATTTTATAAATATATCTAGTAAAATTATTCCATTGCGTTTATCTTGGGTGGCTGGGAGGAACCATTGTTAGCCTTTCCACTTCGATTCGATTCTCGTACCTATTGTTACAATATTTATGTATGTTTTTAAATCTATTTGTAATAGGGTAAGCTATGAATTCCATACGAAACAATGGCTTAACCTAGACTTGGATACAAACATTTGGACACTTAAGGTTTTCACAGGCATTCATGTTGGTGGTGGAAAGATGTTCGGAAATACAGATTCCCTACCAAATATAATAATAGAGCCTTAACCTAGGACATGATTCTAAATAGAAGATTTGTTGGTGGTGGAAATCTCTTCGGAAATAGAAATTCCCTAGTAAATATAATAATAGAGCCTTAGCCTAGGACACGATTCTAAATAGAATATTTGAGTACCTTGGAATATGTAGCCTCTGTGAATCCAGTCTAGAAAAAATATATATATCGTCCTCCATTGTCGCTTCACCAAGCAGGTTTGAAGCAAAATTCAAGAAATTATAGGGTTGAAATCCAAATTAAAAGGGACTCAGTTGAAGATTCCTTAAGGATTTTGCACAAGGACAAAGAAAAAATATCTTGCAAATCCTTTCTTGTCACCATAAACTAAATCCGAGATAAGAGAGAATTTCCTCCTAGGTAGAGAAACCCTACCATAAATTATACCATCATATATGGAAACTAATGATGGATTGTTCATATTAACTGAAAAATTACAATATTTTGCAAGGAATTTTGCCAAAAAAAATCTATTTAGGGCATGCATTACCCCTCGAAACCCCTCTAGGGGGGATCCAATGAATCCTTCCACCCTCCTTGAGCCCTCTAGAAACATATGTGGGGGTTCAAGCCCCCCCACAACCCCATGTTATGAATTGGGATCCAAACACACTTGAAAGAAGACTTCTGAATCTAAAAATAATCAAGCTCCACAACCAACATATATAAATGGGTTAAAGAAATGGAATGGAAAGTCAAGAAGAATTATTATTGTACTTGTAGTGTGCATCTCATTAGTATTTTTCCCCCTCGAAGAGGTAAGTGAATAATAGTGGATCCCTTCTGTAATAGGATCTATTTTATGGTGTTCTTCTACCTCAAGGGATTTCATAATAAAGTTAAATTTTTTCTATATTGTTCTCTACATATTGTGTGGTGATTGTATTTTCATATCTTTGGAACTTATTGTTTTGTATTACATCACTTTCTTCGGCCACAAAAAGAGGGAATTGTTTTTCTCTAGTTTTGTAGATTCCTTCAAGGAGACAAGAGAAATATTTGACACTCTAGACAATTCATGTAGTTTTCTATGCATAATTTGAAGAAATTTTTTGTGTATCTATGATCCTATTGGAAAAAAAAATTATTTCTAAAAAAAATCATTTGAAGCACAACCAAGAAGTGAAGTTATAGTTATTTTAAAATATTATATTTTTAGAGTTTTTCGATGAACAACCACATAATTTTTGTTGATTTTTGTTGCAAATGGAGATGAATTTTCCCAAACAAATTAATATATGATTCCCTCTTTCCAAAATATCCCATTTCAAAATAAAATCATCTAAATAAGAGTTATGTAAGTGAATATATCATTGATTTAAAATTGACCATTTTCTAGCATCTTCATGATGGCAGAGAGGAGATCATAATTTTTCATAAGATGCTTTTATTTCTACCAGATCAGTTCCATTAGATTTCCATTAGATAGAAAATTTTAAGAGATTTATTTTGGTTTACTATATGTGGTGTTTCCAATAAATATTTGACTTGTCATGGGACTTCAACGACAATTTTAAGACTTAAGACAAAATTTAAAACAAGTTTACAACATGCTTAGGAAAGAGTTTAAGAAAGTGTTAAAGTGATCACAATTACAAATTAGGAGAAGTATATTATGTAGGACATGAGGTACTATAATCAATCATCCTCTGTTTGGTATGATTTTGAGACCAATTGTGATGATTTATATATGGATAGCTGTCATTTCTTAGATGAAAATAACTTCCATCTTCTATTTGAGAGCTCTACTCCACCTCATGTAGATTTGATCCTTGAGAGAAACAAAAGATTTCTCTACACATTCTTGTTCATGTTTATTATTCTAGTGGATGATGTTTTAGCCAGTTCTACATATTTCGATCCACATGAATAGTGTTGATTTTTGGAACATTAGTTTCAACTAGCTATGGTGTTTTGATATCTTTAGTGTTGAGTTCACATGAGTATTACACTATTATATAATGAATTCTTGAGTATGACCAATATATATTCTTCATTTTTAATGACCATTTCCAAGGAGTAATCCACCCATAGCGATTCTGTAATCTTGTAAGTTTCTTACATTTTCAACAAATATCTAAAGAATTCTTATTCTTTCAATAATGATCACAAGGGAAATGTTGGAATTTAGGTATTTGATCTTGAACTAGGGCCAATGAAGATGAATTTTCTTGACGAAAATGGGCACTCAAGAACTAGATTGGTTTGGAATAATCTTATGTAAAAGATGACTTCCATTTTGTCTCAAACACTCATTCTCCATATTTTGTTGATGATTTATTCACAATGTGTGATGATGGGGATGGAAAGTGCAAGCATAGCTTGATTATGGAAAAAATCATCTTCATTAAGGTCTTGTCTTGAACTGACAATAGTGATTTGATCATTTTTTGGTGACTAATAGGAATCATTCTCAAATTCAAAAGGAAAACTTTTTTGAAAATGGACTACTTTAGTATGTTGATTTTTTTGTTATATTTCAACTTGTTGGAGTTGTGATTGAAGCTCCAGAAATTCAATTATGTCATGTACATATTGAAAATAGGTTAGAATATGCGTGAGATTTTCTTTGTAAATTGTGACCATATTTTCTATAATAAAGGCTATTAAAGTATTCAATAAATCTAATAATTTTTTAATTTGATCTATTTGAATAATAACTTACACCTCAAAAGGATTCTTGCAACTCCACAACAATTCAAATTCAATAAATGGAGGGGGTTGTATTCTACTGAAAATGCACCCATTTACAATTTAATTCAAGTTAATTTTAAAAATCTAAACTTAGAAAAAGACTATCTGGAAGTTACAATTATTATTGATTATTGAGTTCAATTGATCTATGGGATTGAATGTGTTATTGATGCTTTGAGTCTACTTAGTATTTTAAAATATACACATGTTGGTATGGCTGTTGGTATGGTTCCCTAGGTTTCCTGTGACCTCCATGAGGTCCATTGATAAAATAAATATAGAAATAAACTCCAATGGAAAAGTGAGTAACCACCAATGAAAATTAATTGCGGAGACATATATAGAGAAGTCAAAAAATGTGAACTCTCCATTTCTGTTATCCCACAAAAGATTTCAATACCACTTGGGTTCTGGTTTTACAAGCTCCCTTCATTCTCACTCCAATAAATATTCTTTTCTTTTGTATCTTTCTACGTTAGGAAAAAAAATCGAGGGGACAATCTAGTAGTAATGGATTAACATTATTAAAACAAAGATTCTTGAATTGGGAGTTATCCGAGACACACTCGAGAATTTATTTCCTTGTGTTCAGTTAAGATCTCTAGAGAGTATAGGAGAGTGAAACATATTGAATTAGGCACGGTCCTAGGGCCTTGGTCCAAAGAAAGAAAGTACTAGGAAAATAAAGGATGAATGTGGAGGCCTCTTCGTCTCATGTCCAAAAAGCTCAAGACTATTGAAAACAAATATTGGAAAATTGGTTCTATGATCCTATTCATGATCCTAAATTAAACCCTTGATGGCAATAGTATGCCATTCTTTAGAAATAACCACGTGAATTTATAAAATTTTCTAAAGAAAAAGAAATCATAAATTCATTTACTATTGACAATTTGACATGATTAGGCATTGTCCAATCCATATAATTACATAACAAATTGGAAGCAAAACATTCTATTAAGAAAAATGTTGCAGTGTAGAAAATTCATTTGTTGAAGGTTGAGAACCTCTTTCCTTCCATATATTTTTTATAACTATAAATATGAAAAACAAATCATGCAAGGATGTGCATATCATCATACAATAAAATAAGCAAAGAAATGAGAGATGTCATTTAGATGTTGGAAAGACCTCAAGAATCTTGTGTTTGGTCAATGCATTGGTATCTCTTGCACCATTGGAATCAAAAAAAAAAATCATAGTAGTCTAGGAAGATATGTCCAAACTTATGGGACTCTTTGTGGCCAAAATTTCTTCAGCAATTCTCACAAGAAAACCTTACACTCCTCACTCTTTCAACTTGACACCTTCCTTCTTGGCGAAGACACACATTTCTGTGAAAGTGTTATAGAGCATGGAAAAGGATTCCATGATGAAAAAACTATGTAGAACTAAAAATACCACATACCATATAACAGATCCCAAACTCATTTTTGGGCATATGTCACTAAGAAGCTAACTATGTCATATACATAATTTTTGAATTTTTCTCTGCCTTTTCTCATTAATTCTATGATACCATTAATTTTTTATATCCACCTTTCTTGAAGGATCATATAACCCTTTTACTTCACTCTAACACCAACTTAAATATACCCTACATATGAACCAATATGAAATCCAAATAACAACATACCATACCATGCATAAATTATAAAGATATGCATAACTATAACACAATGCAATCATGCACAAAAACATAAATTAAGCATATATATAAATACAGATAATACTAATAAAATAAACACATAACATAACACTTATCCTTATGTAAAATCACCAACTAGTTGTAGACCTCCAACACTCTACCTAGCAATAGACATGCTATTCTAGCACCTTCATAAGTAGATCACCCCCGAGTTGGGGCTATGACACAACCAAGAAAAATGATACATAAACCAATTTGTGTCTCATGGTCAACACAACAATGATTAATATATGGTACCAAACTCAAACATCAACTCCAACCTATAGCCTCACAGTGTGCACCAATATGCACAACCCAAGGAAATGTACCCCCTTCTCTGCAGGGTAGTCCATGAGGTTGTCCTACTTATTTTCGAGCCCTCTAGGTTGACCAATAAGAATTAGAACATGTGCCCCCAAGAACTCTATTTGGACCCAGAAGGCTACATGCACCTTCTAGGCCTCACACTTAAGGAAACCAATTCACATCAATTCTCTCTAAAGGGATCCATCCTTTCGTAAGGTAACAAAAGAATAATTGTACAACCAAATCCACTTAGGATCCAAAGGGTCCACAATTTCACATGGTTATAGTGCCTCCTCAAATCACACTAATCAAGAAATGGTAAGAGTGATGGAATGAGTGATAATTCTTGAATCTTTCACTCAAATCAAGGTTGAATATGCAACCTCTCTTTTTGACATGTGGAACTCAAAGAACTAATCACCCACCACATGAGAGCTATTTATCCCACTTGATAAATTAGAAAAAATAATAAAATAATAAATTAGTCTATAACATAGGATTGATTTAAAATTTGACTTAGCTACCCTATCTTAGACCCCTTTCCTAAGCAGTTATCCCCCTTTCTTTTTGGTTGATTTCTAACCTCCCATACTCTTTCATAGAAGTTAGTTAGTAGTAGTGATGAATTTTCTTAACATATCTCCATATTTTTAGCATACAATCTCTTCATCCTAATATCACACAAGCCCTCTGACCCAAAACATATATACATAGCAACTATGTCTCAAAACATTCTGGCTTAACGCCCTATAAAACATGTATACATTTACAACCTAGGGTTCAACCTGGGAGCGTTAGAGAACCACCAATTTTATGCATACTCCTTAGCCTATAAAAAGAATGTATGGTATTTCCCCAAACCCTAAATCCCAAAGCGTGAAAAAACATATATGGTATTTCCCCAAACCCTAAATCCCAAAGCGTGAAAAAAATTATGAAAGCTTGGCCTCAAATGACCAGTAGTAGAGCTAGTCATGCGTAAGCCAGATTGTACATAATCAATACATTCTGCTCCGAGTTCACTACTTCGAGCTTGATAAATATAGTGCCCCTTGTTAGCTCATCCCCGTGATTATTATTTTCGAAGATAGCTAGACTAAATCTTATCAGTGTTCATCTCTATCAAAATATAACTTGAAAACGATCGATTGAAAAATAGAATGTGTCGTGCACAAATAAATGCATTATTCATAGGAACATGAGTTCCAGCTCAATATCTAGTTGAAGAGGGATTGAAGCAAATGAAAAGATTTTCTCCAGTTTAGAACATTGTATTCATAAGGCACGTGTGGAAGATTGGTGCATCGTTTTCTATTGAATATTATGGCTTTAAGCTTGCAAGGTTTTCGTTTTGCGCACGAGAAAATATGGAACATGGGAAGAGAGGGGAGCCCTAAAGGAAACGTGCAAGTAAAGGAAGATGAGAGGCGAGAGATCGAACCTCTAAGATCCAAAAGAGCAAAGATTAACTACTAGAGAGTGAAACACTTGGTAACCATACAGAATGGAAGAATAACATAGATGAGAACAAGGAATCAATTAAGTAGAGAGACATTTCTACAGAAGGGAGTGAAAACACCCAAGGGAATAAACAAGACATAGACATTTTTGGACAAGGCAACAAATCATGGACTTAAATATGCTCTTTTCCTTAGTCTAACAATTATGTTGGAGAACTCCCATGATCTTAAACCATGACACGACATACAATTATTATAACTTTATTTAAGACCTAATAATTATGAACACTCTTATACCATTATTACAATGCATCATAATGGATATCATCATGATATATCTTTTATTTATAAGACATATATATATAAATACATGATCTATGACTTTTGGATTCATCTTCCAAGATGTTTCTTGGACTAGCAACTAGAGTTTTTACTTAGTTGGAATTTTTAATATTCATCCTTAAATGAATAATAAAAAATATCATAGCTCTAACATATTAAGCTTTGGAACAAATATAAACATATTTCTAGAAATCTTTAAACTCTCATCCATTATCACTTAATAAAATAATATATTAGTGTGATCATTAAATCATTAATCAAGTTATACTTGAAGATTATATAAGTCAATCCACCAAATAATTTAAATTAAACAAGACATTATTGTATTCATTAAGTGGTGATATTCTTAGTGAAATTATATAAGTCAAACAACCAAATTGCTTTAATGTTTTTGGAATTTACCTTATAGTAAATCTTAAAATTACTTTAATGTTTTTTCAATTTACATTTTTATAAATCAACTTCTTTTCAATTTACCTTTTTATAAATCAATTAATGTAAGCAGTTTTCCATTCTACATTAAGAAGGAATCGTTTAAACAATATGGTTGAACATATTTTTATATTTATTTTATTATTTTAATATATATTTATAAATATTTTAATAAGTCATCTTTTAATTAATTGAGGATTGATGTTATGTTATTCATTTCTCTAATTTCAGTTTTAATTTTTTATAGATTAATGACTTACATTCCACAGTTAATCTCGAAAATGATATCTAAGTCATCTTTTATTTATCTAAAAATTAATATTCATTCATAATATTGTACTAATCTTTTGTTTATCTCAAAATTAATAATCAATTTACTAATTTTATATAGATAAATATATTTATTTCAGAAGAACTTGAAATGTGTAGATATTTATGGAAATCTATTATGAGTATTAGTAATAATCACAAAATTAATTTTTATGATAGTTTATTTTTCATTACACAACAAAGTTATGTATCTACTTATTTTTTTGAAATTTTGATGAGATAAATATTCTAGAAATAAACTAATTATAACGTATATAATTTAAATAAAATTGTAAAAATAATTAAATTAAATTTTTCCACTTTTAAATCCACCCTTTTCTTTAAAGACTTAAACATTTATCCCCCAAAAAAATCACATTTACTAAACTTATTAATTCATCTTTATTTATCTGAAAATTAACAGCTCTCCAGAAAAAAGAACTTTAGAATACACAGGCATTGATAAAAGCTCGCTATGAACCTTAATAAT
This sequence comes from Picea glauca, assembly GCA_000966675.3. Lineage (NCBI taxonomy): Eukaryota > Viridiplantae > Streptophyta > Pinopsida > Pinales > Pinaceae > Picea > Picea glauca. The sequence goes on along the minus strand of JZKD02S1687408.1, from coordinate 424,287 downwards.
AATTATAATTCAAAATCTATGCAAATGGGAGCTAAGGAGCAATCACGTAGCTAACCTTTATATATATAACCACAGGGGAGACAGCCTCTGAACATGCATTCCTTCTTTTTCAAGACCCTCTATTCAACCATTCTGTTTCGCAGGGAGGCGTGTTGGCTTTTTGAAATTATCCGGGTGTTCTTGTAAATCTTGAAATGATCTGGATGTTCTTGTAAATCTTGCAAGAAATGTTCAAGATCTGGGCGTTCTTGTAGATGGCGTATTTAAATGATCCGAATGTTCTTGTAAATCTTGGAAAGGCTAAATCTTCCACTTCGTCTGAGTCTAAGTGTTTCTCTTGAGTTTCACAGGTTTTGTACGCCGTAGGTTGCTGGAATAACCAGCACATCGATTTTAACATTGCTCGTAAAGATATGTGGCAGAGAGGTTCGAACTTTGCTGGTGGGGATAGTCGTGATATTGATGGAGATTCTTCTATTGAACCCAAAAACACTGAAGAACGAGGAAACCACGTGGTTGATGGTGCTGAAGAACGACAACGAGGAAACCCCGTGGTTCACGATGGTGGTGAGAGTTTTATTAGTACACATGTCCAAGAACAAGCCTGTAATACAGAGCAGGGTATTAGAGTTAGAGATCATCTTGCGAAAATCATCGGAAGTCGATTAAATAAGTACAAAGGTGTGGAGAATAGAAGAGGCCAGTGGCTTGCCCGAGTTTGGAAAAGGAGGGATGACGGACAGAAAACCGGGGCAAATATCACTCTTGGAACGTTTCCCACAGCAGAAATGGCTGCAATTGCGTACGACGCAGCCGTTTTTCACTTGAAGGGAGACTCATGTGCTAATCGTTTTAACTTTCCGCAGTATGTTTCTAGCTTCAAAAGCACCCTAAAGGGCTTCTCTCCTTCAAAAACTAACGACAACCTCAGGCGGGTAGCGTGGAAGGCTGCAAGCACATTAGCCGCAATCATTAGTCAAAAGCAGAAGCATAAGGAAATAGGAGTTTCCGCCCTAATGTATGGGGCCATCAGTAGTGCTACTTCAGCTTTAATGAGCTCTTCCAACACAGGTATGCATGATCAAATTCTGTGTCTTCATTCCTTTTCAAGACCCTTTAAAAGTACATTAAAGGCTTTTTTTTCCCAAAAAAGTATAAAATAAAAAAAACACTTGTTTAAAAAGCAGGGCTATTACTTATAAAACTATTACTGAATAGTTGGTATGTGTTACACTTTTTTAATTTTAACTTTAGGTCGATATAGATTTGTGTGTGGTTATAGTTGTCGATTTCATATTATATATACATAATGTTAAAAATACATTATTATACTTGTGGTTATTTATTTTAATGTTGGATATATATTGGTATATTTATGGTTATTTATCTCAATGTTCGCCATACATTGATACACCTACAGTTATTGATTTCTATGTTTAATTTTATATTTAAAGTAGAGAAGCTTTCTTGAACAGTTGGTTTTATATTTTTTCAAGTGTGAATATTTTTTTCCAATTTTTGTTTTCATAAGAGTTTCTCTTGTAACATACAATTAACTAGTTGTAACTAGTTCTTCAAATAATATTTTAGAAAGATTGTGTATTTGTGTTATTGAAAAATAATTCCCATGAAAATCATGAATCCAATTTATAGTCTCAATTAATTATAGGTATAATAAGATTTTGACATTTTTCATAATATAGTTTTAAATTTTTCAACAACCATAAGTTTTAATAAATAACTCACCAAATCAAAATTAGATATCAAAATCTCATTAATCAAAGGGCATGTCAAATTAGAAAACATTACATAAAAGACATAAAAGGACACCAATCTCTGTTTGAAGTTGAAATATTTTAGGATATATTTATAAAATCATGTGAAAAATGATTTTACTATATTTATATTGTAAAGTATTTCTAAATTATTTTTTTATTTACTTAAACTTGGAAATTTTAAAGTAAAAACTATTTTATAGTATTACTAATCTTTATATTCTTCTTAACTAAATTAAACACAAGATTGTTTCAATGAAATATAAATTATATTATCCAATAATTAAGTATTTATTTAAAATATTCAATAAATAAATAATCATAGTGTTTTAAAATTTATTTACTAATTTTTTGGATTGAAGAATGTCGTTTATATAGAATCTTACAGTTGAAAAATACTTACCTTCAAATCACAACTAGTCACAACTTGTTTTAAGATTATATTTTAATAAATTAATTTTAATTTTTAATGGATCACTTTTTACATATCTGTAATTAAAATTTTAAAATAGGATAACATAGTTTTAACATTACACTTATGGCACTTACCATAAGCATAACCATTAATATTAAAGCGGACATAATTTTTTTTTTTTAAATTAGTAAAGAAGGCATTAGTTTTGCTTG
>JZKD02S1687408.1:408076-419024 GCA_000966675.3 Picea glauca | reverse complement strand
CAATCTCTGTCAACCCGAGCTCCTGCGCAGTGGACTGCAGCACATGCATACTGTGAACCCCTTCCAAATGCTAGAGATCGAACGCTATAAAGAAAACCGAAGAAGAAAAACATCTCCTCGTCGCCGAAAACTTATGCGATCCGTTTACGATTATCTAAGCTGTAGAGGGTTGCGCCATGCCTGTTGAGGGCACACACGACGTCCAGGGCCGTAACAGTCCTATGCCTTGAGTGCTCTCTGTCAGGGACAACGTCTCTGACGACGTTTTCTAGAAAGATGTTAAATATTCCCTTGTCTCTTTGTAAAAGTATCCGTTGATGGGCTTAACGTCTTCTCTCCTCGGTAGTCGTCTTACGGAAGGGTTCGTTATGCCTTGAATTGTATCCCTCCGCCCATTCTGAAGCAACTACGCTCCTCCTTCCCCCAAAACCTTCACCTCTTTGCCGCGCCCATGCATTGTTATCGTTTTTTCATCTTCAATATTTTCCGAATTGGGTTTATTTTTTATTTCCGTTTTTCAAGTTGTCCGAGTTCCTGTTTTTCGGTATACATATTTTTATAGTAAACGAGAAACTCGTTTATTATAATTCAAAGATAGTTTTCTACATCGAATGGAGAAGTGGTATCAAAATAAAGATAGTTTTCTACATCGAATGGAGAAACGGTATCGAATGGAGAAATGGTAGTAAATTTTCTTTGGATATTTTTAAGATTACAAATTGAAAAAAATCACGGATATATTATACATAGTCCAAATAATTATCATGACGGAATGTTTCCTATCGATGCTGTTTTTATGCATGTTCGCGATGCGAATTATAGTATTCATTCCTATGGGAGCGGAAATGAAATATGAGAAGTCCTTTTCCTGGAAATATGGATGAATGGGGGGTTAACTCGTAGGGAGACACTTTCAGAAGCTTCTCAAATTTTGATCTAGTTATTTATTCCCTTCCTGCATGGAGAGGAACAAAACATCAATGGAATGAAAAATAGAAAAGGGTCTAATTTTTTAGACTACATGGTATTCTTAAAATGGTGATTTCAGATGGATAGACCGAAAGGATAAACCAAATCATAGAGGATATGTTCCACATGTATGTAAGAACAAAACCAAACAAGTGGGAAGACTACTTACACTTGGTAGAATTTGCATATAACAAAGGGTACCAAACTTCGGTTAAGTTGAGCCATTTCGAAATACTGTACGACATAAAGTGTACAACTACAATTAGCTGGGATAACCCGACTGACAGACTCATGGTAGCTATGTGGATTGGAAGAGAAGACACTTGAAATTTCAAATGGGAGACCATGTTTATTTGAAGGTCAAAGCCTGAAAAATCTCGCTGAAGTTGGGGAACTATGCCAAGCTGGCACCTAGGTTTTGTGGGCCCTTCGAGATACTAGCTCAAATTGGACCCGTAGCATATCAGCTTGCACTTCCAGCTAATCTAAGAATTCATAATGTATTTCATGTGTCTTTGCTGAAAAAGTATATTCATGACCCTACTCATATGATTGATTGGGACTTGGTGCAGGTGGAACCTGAAGGTGAGTTCCAGGTGGAACCTCTGCGCATTCTGAACCAGAGAGAAATAACACTTCAGAACAAAGTCGTCACTCAGGTAAAGGTGAAATGGAAGCACTTTAATCCTGAGGAGGCCACTTGGGAATTGGAAGGAGATTTGAAGAAATCTCATCCAATCTTGTTCCAGAAAAGGAATGAACACTGAGGATAGTATTTTACTGAAGGGGGAAAGGATGTGACATCCCCCCAAAATAAAATATTTTTATTTTTGTGTGCTGGAAATTTATTTCCATTTATGCAAATTCGAATTCGGAAAATTTTTGCCATATATGGCAATTCCAAATTTCAAATTTAATAATTGTATTTAGTTATTGTGATTGTTGGACAGATATTTTTTTGGAATCAACTAACTATTTGATTATGACACTTATATCACAACAGAATATTTATATTAATTGTAGGAGGACAAATAGAACAACCATGTTAAAATCAGTTGACCATGACTCCATGAGTGGAGAACATGTTGGAACTACCTCTAGGTTGATTATGAGAAGTGGAAAATCAGAGATCTGGCCACTGGACACCCCTGAAAATCAGGGATTAAGAGAGTTGCGAAAAATAAAAAAGGAGAGAAAAAAGAGCCGGGAAAAAAATGACAAATAGCATATGCGAGGAGGCAGGACGCTGTCAAGTATGCTGGGGAAAGGATTTTTGAGCTCTCTTGCTGTTATGAACACTACATATTGAGTTTGAGGCAATAGGAGCGTGCTGAAACAAATTTGCCTTGCTGTTATGAGCATTGTTGAGTAAGTGTGAGGCAAGAGGATAACTGTTGGAATTGAAGGACATTTCTGGGGAGGAGTTTTTATGTTCACCCTCATGAATTCATGGTCAGGCTAGGGGGTGAATTAGGCAAGTGACTTTGGCTGCCCTATTCTACGGTTGAGAGGAACGTGGTTGTTCCCTTTGTCTTTTCATAGATTGGATTCAGATATGTTGATCTACCCTTCTCTATTTTGAACGGTTATGTGTGATTGATGTCATGTATCTGTTGGGTGATTATATATAATTGCGTTAAAGTAAACTAATTGAATGATAATATCTTTTTGTGTGAGGAATATATGTGAAGGAAATTTGTATCTATATATAGTTATAATACATCTACTGGAATCTTCACATCTGACTGTTGAAGTGTGTATATATATATATATTTTGCAGAAGATGAAATTACCTTCGTGAATGTAATATGTTTGTCTGTCGTCACAAAATTCGTAATAGACATCCAAACTCTTATGGAATAAAATTCACATTCATGTATATATACTAGATGCACAGATCTAGTACTGTTAACATATAATACATTGATTAAAGCGGCTCTAAGTGAATATAATAGAAATTACCTTATACAGAAAACTCTTATCCTATTTTGCCCTTTTATAGAATATAAGCGTATAAAACTCATTAGTTAGACCTTCAGAATTCTGTTAGGTAAATGGATATTGAATCCTTCCACACCTACTGTCTCACATAACAAAAGCAAGGACATGAGTAAAGGGAAAAAAATTAGGAAAGTTAAGGAGATCTGGAAAACACATTTTGTTTATCAAATGCTAAACAATCGTGAGAATTGACACCTATCAGAAGTTTTTTTTATGCTTTCCTTTTTTTGTTTAAAATGGTCTACCCTTTCCACACTTAAGGTTTATGGCAAATTTTAGCAAAATTATGAAGCCCTGAAGTGCTAATCATTTTTCCCTTCTTTCGCATTTTGGGAGTTGTTGCAGGATAGGTTTGGGCATTGGAAACCATGAAACCCCGAACCCTGAAAATTCCAAAATGCGGCTCTCACCTTTTTTTTTTTCTCATTTCGGAAGTTTGTATATGTTGATGTTTGGACACCAAAACTCGCAAAGTTCCGAACCCCAAAATCCTGAAATGCGGGTTTCACCTTTCCTTTTTTTTCTTTTCGGAAGTTTGTATATGTTGATGTCTGGACATCGGAACTCACGAAGTTCCAAACCCCAAAATCCCAAAATGCGGGTCTCAGCTTTCCTTTTTCCCATTTCAGAAGTTTGTATATGTTGACGTTTGGACATCAGAACTCAGGAAGTTCTGAACCCCGAAATCTTGAAATGCGGGTCTCACCTTTCCTTTTTCGCATTTCGGAATTTTGTATATGTTGTTGTTGGGTACTTGTAGTCATGAAATCTCGAATCCCGAAGCCCCGAAATGTGGGTCCCACTTTCCTTTCGCGATATGAAAATTGTGGTGTTTTGATGTTTTGACTTTTGAAGTCGCAGGATTTCGAACCCCGAAACCCCGAAGTGATTGATCCCACTTTACTTTTTGCAATTTCATGAGTTTTTGTGTGTAGATGTTTGGCTTCTGTACTCGCGAAATCCCGAACTCTGAAATCCCAAAATGCTGGTATCTTTTCGCAATTTCGGGAGTTGTTGTGTGTAGATGTTTGGCTTCTGTACTCGCAAAATACCGAACTCCGAAATCTCGAAATGCTGGTCACTTTTTGCAATTTTGGGAGTTGTTGTGTGTTGATGTTAGGTGTTGTACTCGCGAAATCCCGAACTCCGAAACCCCGAAATGTTGGTCACCTTTCGCTATTTCGGGAGTTTTTGTGTGTTGATGTTGGGTTGTTGTACTCGCGAAACCCCGAAACACCGAAGTGTTGGGCCCACAATCTCTTTGTATTTTGGATCTTCGGAAAATAGCATGGTCCATTGTTTTATTCGGCATTAGTAATCATCGAAACCTGATTAACCTCTGTTTTCCACAAAAACTCTAGTAACATGGTAGGAATGTTTGTTATAGGAACAACTCTAATAATGTAGTGAGTGGAACAGTAAAAGAACGCTGGAAGGTCTTCATTCTAGATGGAGGTATGGAAGTAACAGACTATATTTCAAGTCGTTTGTATTGCAGACATATGGTAATATTTTTATGTAGAGATTTGGCCATAGAATCCCAAAGTTACTTGTATTGTTAAGACTATGGTAGTGTTATAGGTACAAAGAGATAGAAAAGTAATAATAGATTATGGGATCTTAGATAAACATTGAAGTGAAGAGTAAACATTTTTATATCGTCTCTGAGGAAACTTTAAGTTGAATGGTGACGACAGACGACGACAATAAGGTTTCTAACAAGCATTCAGACTCAAGCCTTATAACAAAAAGCTTACTTGCTTGAAATCTTAGAACTTTTCATGGATAAATGTACAAACAATTTTTTTTTGTGATAGTTTTTGAGATACATTACACTCTCATACGAGTTAGTTAGTAGTAGTAATGAATTTTCTTAATATATATCCATGTTTTTAGCATACAATCTCTTCAACCTAATATCACACAAACACTCTCACACAAAACATATATACATAGCCACTTTGTCTCAAAACATTCTGGATTAATGCCCTATAAAACATGTATACATTTACAATATAAAACATTATAAAACATGTATACATTTACAACATAGGGTTCAACTTGGAGGCGTTAGAAAAAGCGTGAAAAAACATATATGGTATTTCCCCAAACCCTAAATCCCAAAGTGTGAAAAAAATTATGAAATCTTGCCCTCAAATGACGAGTAGTAGAGCTAGTCATGCGTAAGCCAGATTGTACATAATCAATACATTATCCTTCGAGTTCACTACTTCGAGCTTGATAAATATACTACCTGTTCTTGGCTCATCCTCGTGATTATTATTTTAGAAGATGGCTAAACTTAATCTTATCAGTGTTCATCACTATCAAAATATAACTTGAAAAGGATCGATTGAAAAATATAATGCGTCGTGCATAAATACATGCATTATTCATAGGAACGTGAGTTCCAGCTCAATATCTAGTTGAAGACGGATTGAAGCAAATGACAAGATCTTCTCCAATTTAGAATACTGTATTCATAAGGCACGTGTGGAAGATCGGTGCATCGTTTTCTATTGAATATTATGGTTTTAAGATTGCAGGGTTTTTGTTTTGCGCACGAGAAAATATGGAACACCAGAAGAGAGGGGAGCCCTAAAGGAACGTGCAAGTAAAGGAAGATGAGAGGCAAGAGATCGAACCTCTAAGAGCCAAAAGAGCAAAGATTAACTACTAGAGAGTGAAACACTTGGTAACCATAGAGAATGGCAGAATAACATAGATGGGCACAAGGAATCAATCAATCAAGTACAGAGACATTTCTACACACGGTAGTGAAAACACCCAAGGGAATAAACAAGACATCGACATTTTTGGACAAGGCAACAAATCATGGACTTAAATATGCTCTTTTCCTTAGTCTAACAATTCTGCTGGAGAACTCCCATGATATTAAACCATGACACTACATACAATTATTATAACTTTATTTAAGACCTAAGAATTATGAACACTCTTATAACATTATTACAATGCATCATAATAGATATCATCATGATATATTTTTATTTTATTTATTTATTAGACATATATATATATAAATACATGATTTATGATTTTTAGATTCATCTTCCAAGATGTTTTAAACCATGACACTACATACAATTATTATAACTTTATTTAAGACCTAAGAATTATGAACACTCTTATAACATTATTACAATGCATCATAATAGATATCATTATGATATTTTTTTATTTTTTTATTTATTAGACATATATATAAATACATGATTTATGATTTTTAGATTCATCTTCCAAGATGTTTTTTTATTAGTAACTAGATTTTATAGCTCTAACATATTAGGCTTTGAAAGAAATATAAACTATAAATCTTTAAACTCTCGTCCATTATCACTTAATAAAATAACATATTAATGTAATGATTAAATAATTAATAAAATTATACTTGAAGATTATATAAGTAAATCTACCAAATAATTTAAATTAAACAAGACATTATTGTAATCATTAAATAATGATATTCTTACTAAAATTATATAAGTCAAACAACCAAATTGCTTTAATGTTTTTGGAATTTACCTAATTGTAAATCTTAAAATTACTTTAACATCTTTTCAATTTACCTTTTTATAAATCTTAAAATTACTTTAACATCTTTTCAATTTACCTTTTTATAAATCAACTAATGTAAGCACTTTTTTATTCTATATTACCAAGGAACCTTTTAAACAATATGGTTGAACATATTTTGATATTTATTTTATTATTTTAATATATAGTTTTAAAAATTTTAATAAGTAATTTTTTAATTAATTGATGATTGATGCTATGCTATTCATTTCTCTAATTTCAGTCTCAATTCTTCACCTTTGTCATGGATACTGGTTATAGATTAACGACTTTCATAAAAATTATTGGTCAGTTGCCACTAATACTCATGAATATGGGTCATAGATTAATGACTTACACTACACAAATAATCCAGAAAATGATATCTAAGTCATCTTTTATTTATCTGGAAATTAATATTCATTCATAATATTTTACTAATATTTTATTTATCTAAAAATTAATAATCATTCATAATCAATTTACTAATTTTATATAGATAAATATATTTATGTAAGAGGAACTTATGTGTAGATATTTATGGAATTCTATTATCAATATTAATAATAATCACAAAATTAATTTTTATGATAGTTTATTTTTCCTTACAAAACAAAGTTATCTATCTATTTATTTTTTGAAATTTTGATGAAATAAATAGTCTTGAAATAAACTAATTATAACGTATATAATTTAAACAGATAGAATTGTAAAAAAAACTTTATTAAAAAATAATTAAACTAAATTTGTCTACTTTTAAATCTACCCTTTTCTTTAAAGACTTAAACATTTATCCTAAAAAAAATTCACATTTACTAAACTTATTAATTCATCTTTATTTCTCTGAAAATTAACAGTTCTCCAGAAAAAAGAACTTTAGAATACACGGGCATTGATAAAAGCTCGCTATGAACCTTAATAATAATTATAATTCAAAATCTATGCAAATGGGGGGCTAAGGAGCAATCACGTAGCTAACCTTTATATATATAACCACAGGGGAGACAGCCTCTGAACATGCATTCCTTCTTTTCAAGACCCTTTATTCAACCATTCTGTTTCGCAGGGAGGCGTGTTGGCTTTTTTGCAAGATATGTTCAAGATCTGGGCGTTCTTGTAGATAGCTTATTTAAATGATCCGAGTGTTCTTGTAAATCTTGGAAAGGCTAAATCTTCCACTTCGTCTTCAGATACCTTGTTGTCTCTTTGCTAAGTGTTTCGCTTGAGTTTCACAGGTTTTATACGCTGTAGGTTGCTGGAATAACCAGCAAATCGATTTTAACATTGCTCGTGGAGATATGCGCCAGAGAGGTTCGAACTTTACTGGTGGGAATAGTCGTGATATTGATGGAGATTCTTCTATTGAAGCCAAAAACACTGAAGAACTAGGAAACCACGTGGTTGATGATGCTGAAGAACGAGAACGAGGAAACCCCGTGGCTCACGATGGTGGTGAGAGTTTTATTAGTACACATGTCCAAGAAGAAGCCCGTAATAGAGAGCCGGGTATTAGTGTTAGAGATCATCTTGCAGAAGTCATCGGAAGTCGATTAAATAAGTACAAAGGTGTGCAGCATAGAAGAGGCCACTGGGTTGCCCGGGTTTGGAAAAGGAGGGATGACGAACAGAAAACCGGGGCAAGGATCACTCTTGGAACGTTTCCCAGAGCAGAAATGGCTGCAATTGTGTACGACTCAGCCGTTTTTCACTTGAAGGGAGACCCTAATCGTTTTAACTTTCCGCACTATGTTTCTAGCATCAAACACACCCTAAAAGGCTTCTCTCCTTCAAAAACTAACGACAACATCAGGCGGATAGCGTGGAAGGCTGCAAGCACATTAGCCGCTCTCATTAGTCAAGAGCAGAAGCATGAGGGAATAGAAGTTTCCGCCGCAATGTCTGCTGCCATCAGTAGTGCTACTTCAGCTTTAATGATCTCCTCCAACACAGGTATCCATGATCAAATTCTGTGTCTTCAGTCCATTTCAAGACACAGAATGTTAGACATACATTTATACATATTGGTATATTTATTTTAATGTTGGATATATATTGGTATATTTATGGTTATTTATCTTAATGTTAGACATACATTGATACATTTATAGTTATTGATCTTCATATTTAATTTTATATTCAGAGCAGAGAAGTTTTCTTAAACAGTTGGTTTTATATTCTTTAAAGTGTAACATTTTTTTTCAAAGGATTGTTTTTATAAGAGTTTTTCTTGTTACGCCGAAAGGCATATACCTATTGACAATGAGTACAATTAATCAGCTTTTAATCTAAAATTCTAATCTGATGGTTAACAATTGAAGATGCTGGCATATTCTTAGTAGTCCTCCCAAATCAATGAATGTGATTTACTCTTCATAACTTCCTTGTATTTCTGAATGCATCCGTTACCTTGTTTACTTTTTAACATTTACCAAATCATATTACTGTGCGTGTTTCATTTTTACCACAAATTTCAGCTGTCTGCCCTTTCGGCGTTCTGAGCCGCTAGTTAGCGTGAGCCGCAAGTTAGCGGCTGTGCTAGTTGTATGATACAATTAACTATTAACTAGTTGTAACTAGTTTTTCAAATAATATTTTAGGAAGATTGTACATTTGTGTCATTGAAATATAATTCTTATGAAAATCATGAATCCAATTTATATTGTTTTAATTAATAATAGGTATAATAAAATCTTGACATTTTTTCAGAATATAGTTTTAGATTTTTCAACAATCACAAGTTTTAATAAATAACTCACCAAACTCAAAATTAGATATCAAAATCTCATTAATCAAAGAGCATATTAAATTAGAAAACGTTAAATGCAAGTCATAAAAGGACAGAAATCTTTAGTTGAAGTTTTAAGTGTGAAATATTTTAAGATATATTTATGAAACCATATGAAAAAAAATTACTATAGGAAGTTTTAGAGTAAAAACTATTTTATAATATTACTAATGTTTTTGTTCTTCTTAACTAAGTTAAATACAATATTGTTTCAATGAAATATAGATTATATCATCCAATAATTAAGTATTTTTAGTTTTAGAATGAAAACTATTATATAATATTACTAATGTTTGTGTTCTTCTTAATTATCTTTTTAACGAAGTTAAATACAAGATTGTTTCAATAAAATATAGATTATATCATCCAATAATTAAATATTTATTTAAAATATTCAAGAAGTCAATAATCATAATGTTTTAAGATTTATTTGTTAATTTTTTGGATCCAAAAATATCCTTTTTTATATAGAATCTTATACAGAAAAAAACTTACCTTCAAATCACAACTTGTTTTAAAATGATATTTCAATTAATTAATTTTAATATTTAATGAGATCCATATTTACATATCTGTAATTAAAATTATAAAATAGGATAACATAATTTAACATTACACTTACCATAAGGATAACCATTAATATTTAAGTGTTCATAATTTTTATTTTTTATTTTTAATTTCAGATTGTTCTTTTTTATGTAAATATAACCGTTATGACTAAACCCGGCATTAGTTTTTTTGGGTGAAAGAATCTCACATTCTCTTTTCAATAATTTTACCATAAACGAAGAGTTAAACCGGAATAACTTTATAAATTGAAATATGACCTAGCTCTTCAAATTTAATGTCAGCAGGTACGTTGGATTCCACTCATAACGCTGACTTCCCAGTAACACCATTGCAAGCAAAGGAAGGGATAAAGGAAGCTGCTGTCCCTGCAGGTAGCATTACTACTAGAGAACACCAACTACCAACAGAAATACATGAAGATCAACAACACACTTTAAATAATATTAATAAGCAGATTCAGCATGGGCAACCAAGGAGTAGAACGTCAGCCCCAGTAGATAGTGGTATTTCCAGTTTGTTGTCGACGCATGAAGCCTTCCGTGAGCGCAGTATTCCGGCCTACATTCTACAAGATGCTGCGATTCCAACTTCAAATCCAAATTCTATGCCGGTAGAGATAGAGAGTTCTGGTGGGCTAGACGAGGTAGAAGAGCACGATTACATGGACAGCTTCATTGAATATCCTCCCAGGCACTCTCCCGAGTGTGTCCTTTTAACATCTGTGCCCGGGGCCAACACCCACCCAGACTATGTTTTAAAAAAATACCACTTAGGGGAGGGAACCTTCTCTTGAAATCTAAAATCAGAGAATGTGTGTAACAGATCAAACAAATTTGAAAACTCTATAAATCTATTAGGATATATGTACCTGGGTTGAAAATAATATTATTGATTTGATTTGCGTATTATTTGAAAAGTCGTGGTTTAGGATACGCCGCGCAACTTGTAAATATTTATTTTCAAAAAAATTGTTTTATTTGTTTTAGGTTTTTCATTTTTTTTTTATATATAAATACTGTTTTGTTTTAAAGATGGGAATCTTTTCAA
>JZKD02S1687408.1:389708-408026 GCA_000966675.3 Picea glauca | reverse complement strand
TTATTTGTATTTTTATAATTAGATGTTACATAAATCCTTAGTTATTTGAGTATACTTAATTTTCTCTAAAATAATTTCTATATGTGCATTCAATTAAATATGATACTATTCTTTTCATTAGATGTTGCATAAGTCCTTACTTATTTGGGTATACTTAATCTTCTCTAAAATAATTTCTGTATGTTCATTCAATTAAATATCATATTGCTCACAACATTTGTGTCAATTATTTTTTGTTTGATAGCTTTATGATTTTGATTCTTAAATTTTTAATATTTTTTTTGGAGTTTAACATGTTCATTTTTTTGGGTACTTAACTAGATATATATTTTTTTTAATTGAAGATATAATGAAGTTGTTTCAATGTTATTACATTTCATTTTATAGTAAATGTGATAATATTCATAATATTTGGGTTATTTTCTTTATTATTTTATTTATTAGATTTGTAAATTTAGTCTTTTAGTCTTTTATGTCTTTTATTATTTGTTAATTATATTTGTAATGTTCTTTTTTAATAATGATTTTAGGTTTAAGGTATGATTTTGAAAGATTTTTCTATTAATTGATATGGTAGTATTAAAATTTAGCTCTATTTTATGGTAATAAAATTTGTTGTCAACATTTTTAAAGTAGATTATTTATTTTCTACTTTTAAAATGCCCTTTGATAGTGAATGGGCCAATACTCCTAATAATTCTTAGTTTATATAGATGTTTGATATAAACTCTTCTTATATATTATATGCTTTAGTGTTCATAATATTGTCTTGTAACTTTTTTAGGTTAATATGTATATTTATTTTTATGGATGTTATTTTGTACTTATTTTTTTTATATTAAATGCGTGATTACTTATAATAAGAGGAAAGTTTCTTAAAAAAATTAACCAACATTTTTTACATTCATGAATGCTATTCTTAATAAATTTCAGAATTATATTATTCAACTTCACTTACTTTCTATTTTATATTTATCATTCTGTTATTTAACAGTAATCTTATAAAGATAAAGTATCGTTTCCCTTGCTTTTCTAGAATAAATAAACACTTGTTTATTGGATAGAATAAATATTGATAGATTCAAGCATTAGACTTTATATTTTTAGTGTATTTACAATACCTTTTTTGTTATTATATGGGTTTGTAGTTTAATCTCTCTTTTTTTTAACAAAGTTATGTAGGTTATTGTTAGGTAGAATCAATGTTGTTAATTATAATAGGTATATTTGTTTTCATATTAAGCATTTTAATTTTCACAATATTTGTATTTTTCTCTCTTATCAACCTTTGGTTTTATTATTTTTAATTTTTAATATAAAAAATGTAATGAAACTAGAATTATAGTGATTATAGATTTTTAGAGTCAACTTGTTGAAAAAATTGAGTAGCTAAAATCCTTCCTCTTCCCTAGAACCATGACTCTTCTCAAAAACTTTTTAATAATTAGCATGAGTGCAAAAATGAACAAGATTTTTTTTGTTTTTTTAAATATAGATATCTCGCAAATATTAATAAAGGTTGAGTGCATCCAATGACACAAAATATAATAAATGAAGTCAATACCCATTAAATCTACATATTGAGTGGAGTTTTATGACCTCCATCAATTAAAACTTATAGGATTTCTCCACAAAACATGCATTAGACATGGGAAGAATCATTGAAAATATATTAAATGATTCATTCTAGATTACATTTTTAAAACAAGGTTTGTAGGATGAAGATGCATTTTTTCCACCACTCCATATATATTTAAAATGGAAAAAAAAAACTTAAATCTTTATATATATGTTGTAATTTAATAAGCCCATCCAAAGTTTGTTTCTCTTCCAATAGTTTCACGAACTAAAGAATGCACTGTTGGGTAGCAGAAGAAAAACATATCATAAAACAGAGCATAAACAAGAAACATCAAGCACACATTAAACCAAGAACAACAAACACACAATTGACACAATGATTTATGTGGAACCACAATGAGGGAAAAAAACATCGGCAATGATAATCGATATTCGTTTTACTCAAGCGAGAATTACAATAGCGAATTGAGGCATACAACCATCCTCTCTTCTCATACACACAACACCTTAGTATTGTGTCTTTCTCTCACACATTCAATGTACATTACATTGACGCATGTATGCGTATGCTCACATATATAACAACTATCACTCAATTACACAAATTGATAATGAGTAGATCACATAGTTACATGAAAAATTCATAAATAGATTGCATGCATGCACATTAACATAGTTGGATGCATGTGCATGCTATTGAATGAAGAAATCCGTTGGCATGTTTCCAACAATCTCCACTTTGACAACAATTTACGTGATATATCATGCCCTTAATTAATTCATCACATTTTCTACAAGCCAAGAGAATCCAAACACCATCACATCTCTGCAACTTCTCTGACAATATTGTTATGTGAAATTGCACGATTCACTCTAACATGGAATATTCTATCTCCATTAGTAACCTATCTAATAAACCGATGAAATTGTCCAAATCTCATGAATCATAACCAAATACCAAATCACTGCAACCATTGTAGATGATACTTTTTCTTATGTGTTTGAAGCACCCATTTCCATGCTTTTGACCTAGTTTTTCCATGTGTCTACTTACAACAACAACTGCATGTGAAATGCTGACAATTTCTCCATCAAAATCCTCAAAATTCCTACTATAATATAATACTCAAGACATAAAACCCTTTTCTTCTTCATCAATTAGGACATAAACCTGAAGAGAACTTAGAATGGAAATCCAGCGGGATTTTACAAGTTTCAGATTATTCATAATGAATTTCCTAAGTATCTTCACCACATACTTCTATTGTGATAACCAAGATTACCATATTTCGTGTGTTTGTGTATTTCCATGCCCAAGATTTATTTTACTTCTCCCAGATCCATCATAACAAACATCCTAACCAACTGAGCCAAGTTGTTGACCTCAACCATGCTTGTTCTTGGAACAAGCATAATGTAATGTACCTAAAAATTTACATGTAAACTAAAAAATTCTTTATTTAATTATTCTTCTTATTGGGTACTTTGAGTTGATATTGTGTCTTTAAAGTTTCAGTCATTCATCAATCATGATGTACAACAGTGCTTTGGCTTTACATCTCTAACAGATTTTATCATAATGTCACCTCTTCCTATTCCAGTACTGAGTTATATATGCGATCATAGGTACATAGCTAGGGATACCTTGTTTTATTTGCAACTTGGTAATACCCACCGTTCTGTTTCCAAAACCCACTTTATGCTAAGGGGTATAACTACTTAGAATGAAATAATCCATAAAAGCAAGGGTCATAGGTGTGAAGCCTTATGATAAATGACCTTGTATAAATATTATTACAGGGTCTATCAGAAGAAGTTAACACCATTCGACATACTTTTAAAACAAACCCTTTTGGGGTAAAATTCGAATACTAAACTATACAAAAGCATAAGCGCTAGTGGATAAACCTTGGGTAGGATATGGTTACAGTAAAGGTAGTTGGGATTCAAAGTATAACCGGTGTAATGAGGTGATAAAAGAATTAATGCGACGTAGGCCATCTCGATTCCTCGCCATTAATTCTCTGAGAAAACACAACCAGTTGGAACGCTCTCATCTTAAAGGCCTGTATGCAACATTTATGGCGCTCTGAGGTAGGTCTAATCATTACAGAGTTCGAGCGGCATGCCCAATGAAATGTCAGCACTTACCATGTGTTCACATGGCTAGGTACGATTCCCACTTATCCTCCATTACTCCATACGAAGGGTATCCCATAGCTCCCACTTCATTCCGGTCTTGGCTTGGTGAAGAAAAAATGGAATGCTCCAGACTAAACTCTGTTTTAGTTTTTCGTTTTAGCAAAGTGGTCATGCTACTGTGAAATCAGACCTTGTTCTAGGTGGAAGATCTCTTAGCAACAGACTCCTCGACGGAACACCCTGTATGTGGTAAGTCGACTTGGCTGTCATTTGGCATTGAGGTCTTTCTGTCTCATCGAGTAGTTTCGGTAACTCCAGTTCACAGACAAATCCTTGGTAGCATTTTTGTTTTATATCAGTGTTCAAATAGAAAAAGGAAATCGGGGGTGCTCTAGTAGGGTTTAGGGTTCTCATAGTTTATCCTCTCTCTGTACTAGCTTTCCTGTCAAGCTCGAGCCATCTTTCTCATGTGGAAGTTATTATCCCGATGTCTGTTGAAAATGTACCTCTGAGATATTCTATTTATTTATTTTCATAACTGAACTTTCGTATTGGGTATGGCTTCCTTCGTCGGTTAATTCCTAGTTGACAGAGTATATAATCGGCCTTTCCTATGTGTAATAGACTACGCAGTACAATGTGGATCTTAAAAAAGGTTCTGTGTTTAGACCTTAAATTCACCAGTATTATTATACTGATTATAGGTGTCGTCCTAAAGTCCGAAGCGGTTTAATTCTTTTATGTTTATATTTAGACTGTTACAATGCATTGATGTCTACTATTACTTTACGCTCATTATACACATGATATCCCTGTTTATGACTTATTTGGGTTAAAAGCTGGTGTACTTCACTAATGATGGGCCCCTTTATTATGCGAGGGTACCCATCAGGGAGGCACAAGCTCCTTTTCCCTCCTCGGTCTGGGAGCACAATCTTTGGCGCAAATGGTGAAAGATATAAAATCCTCTATTACAGTTAAGTTCTTTTATGATTTCGTTCTGTTCTTTTTAAATGGTTATGTTATTGTTTGTCGGATACATTTTTAATGTTTCACCTTAATTCGTGCAGGGTGTGATCACACCGTGGAAGGGGAACGCCCTCTTCACTCTTCCAAGAGGTACTCGGGTTCCATCTACAAAGGACCTCTATCTAAGTTACTACGAGTTACTAGAACCGATGATTAAGGCTACGTCTCGTGCTTAATTCTGTGAATGTCTTTTGTTTTTCTTGTTCTGTATTAGTTGCTTTTAATGGTACACCCTAATTTGTATTAATGACTGGTACATCACAAGTACGCCAAGCTTACGCTTGGTTGGATTCGTGATATCTAGACAACCATTTCCTTAAATGATTATGAACAAAGTATCGGGTTTTTATTTGTTGTGGATATTATTGAAGTAACAGGATTCGGAACTGATGTTTTCTGTGCTTAACATTCTCTTCTAAATTTTTCCAAAAGAGTTCGGTTTGTCAAAACAGAGTTTGAATTATTTCTTGAATTATTCTAGTTAATTTCCTAGAATTAATTACACAGTCATCCCGCTATGATTTAACCATGTATGGTAATGAATCTACAGCCAGTGTTGTGTTTACAGTAGGTTCGTTCCCACTGGTACTGTGCGCTTGTATTCAAAACTTCCAATTTTTTTTTGTTGAAGTTCGGGAACTTATTTATGTTACACAAACAAAATAGTAATGGTAGGAGTTTAACTTGAGCCTTGATTCTCCCCATTCATGATTGTTTTCTCTCATGCTTTTTTCTTTACTCATTCATATCATATACCGTAACTTGTCGTGAGTTACATATTGCACTGTAGCTACACTATGCAATTTATATTTTGACTTATGTTCCTATTTCAGCCATTAACTTAGCATTTGGTCGATATCCCCACCAGAATTAAGTCAGTTTGTTCCTGCGCCAATTTTACTAAACCATAACATAGTACCTATGCTCCAATTCTTCTGTATTGGGGTCTGTGGATTTCACTGGATTATTTTCTTATGAGTAAATTTATACACATTTATATATATTACCCGACTCTGTTTATAGTCAGTTTTGTTTTAGCATCACTGTATCATTTATAAAGATTACCCATTATATAATATCTCTCTGTTCATATTATGCCTATACAGGTCTACATGCATGTCGAATATAATCTTAGTATTGCAAGGTATATTTACTTATAGTTTGAACTTGTATACTTATTAGTGAAGGTTCACTTTATACTATAGTCATCTACATGAAAATATAATTTTTCCATAGGGAATGGTACACTTGGCTACAAATACACTATGCAAGTAAATCAATTTCCTTTTGTTCAACAGATTTAATTAGGAAGGTAGCTGTAGACTGTAATCATCGAACAACCTTTTTCTATGTTTTGGATGCATGTTAACTTGAAGGATTTCACTATATTCGTAACCAGTTCACCCCACAAAGACAGAGATATTGAAATTCGGTACAGGAAATAACACACATCAATTATATGGTCATTAAAACAGATACTAGGAACCACTTCACAATGTCCTTTGAACCGATAGTCCCACCTTTCCTTACACCCATTCAGTTTTCATCAAAAAAGGGAAAACATCAATGGTTTTCCTTTCCAGCATACTTGGCAGCGTCCTGCCTCCTCACATATGCTTATTTATCAATTTGCCTAGGTCTTTTCCCTCTGGGAATTTCCATAGCTTTCTAAATCCCTGATTTTCAGGGGCTGCCAGTGGCCAATTCACTGATTTTCCACTTGTAAAAGTCATCCTAGAGGTAGTTCCAACATGTTTCCCTCTCATGGAGTCATGGTCAGCTAAAATTTAACATGGTTGTCCCCTTTGTCTCCTCCAATCAATATAAAATATTATATTTTTCCATACAAGTGTCATAGTCCAATATCTAGTTGGGACAAATCAGATCTCCTCCCAACAGTCAAAATCATTTATTACAATTATAAAATTCAAAATTCATAATTTCCATAAATGGAAAAAAAATTCCAATTTTGAATTTACTAAAAACAGAAATAAATTTCCAGCAATTTAAATTCTAAAAATATTTTTTTATTTTCTTTATTTTGGGGGGGATGTCACATCCTCTCCCCCTTAAATAAAACACTATCTTCGGTGTTCTTTCCTTCCTTGGAACATGATTGGATAAGATTTCCCCAAATGTCCTTCCAATTCCCAAGTGGCCTCCTCAGGACTAAAGTGCTTCCATTGCACCTTTACCTGAGCGATGGCTCTATTCCGAAGTGTTATTTCTCTTTGGTCTAGAATGCGCAAGGGTTCCACCTGGAACTCGCTTTTGGGTTCCACCTGCACCAAGTTCCAATCAATCATATGAGTAGGGTCATGAATATACTTTTTTAGCAATGAAACATGAAATACATTATGAATTCTTAGATTAGTTGGAAGTGGAAGTTGGTATGCTACGGGTCCAATTCGAGTTAGTATCTCGAAGGGCCCACAAAACTTGGGTCCCAACTTGGCACAGTTCCCTAACTTCGATGAGCTTTTTCGGGCTTTGACTTTCAAATAAACATGGTCTCCTTCTTGAAATTCCAAGTGCCTTCTTTTTTGGTCTGCATAACTCTTATGTTTATCCTGTGCTTCTTTCAAGTTCTATTATACCTTTCTTACCATGTTCTCCATTTCTTGGAGCATTTCGGGTCTGAACATGAGTCTGTTAGCTGGGTTGTCCCAGCTAATTGGAGTCGTACACTTTCTTTCGTACAATATTTCGAAAGGGCTTAACTTAGCCGAAGTTTGGTACCCATTGTTATATGAAAATTCTACCAAATGCAGATAGTCTTCCCACTTGTTCAGTTTTGTCCTTACATACATGTGGAGCATATCCTCTACAATCTGGTTTGTCCTTTCGGTCTGTCCATCCATCTGTGGATGATAACTTGTACTAAAATTCAAGTTGGTATTGATCCCTGCTAACAATTCCTTCCAAAAGGTGGATGTGAATTTTATGTCTCTATCTGAAATCACCATTTTAGGAATACCATGCAGTCTAAAGATTTCTTTCATGAATATTTCAACAATGTTTATAGCTTTAAAAGTAGACTTCACAGGAATAAAGTGTGCAGACTTGCTGAGTTTATTGATTACAACCATGATAGAGTCATTCTATTTTTGAGTTTTAGGCAAACCTGTTATAAAATTGAGTGATATAGTTTCCCATTTCCATTCTGGTACTGGCAATGGTTGTAATAGGCCGGCTAGGTGCTGGTGTTCGGCCTTAACCTGCTGACAATATTGGCACCTAGCCAAATATTTTGTTGTTTCTCCCTTCATACTAGGCCAATAAAATAGTTTCCTAAGTGTTGTTATCATTTTATAGTAACCTTGGTGGCCATAATATGGTTTCTTATGCACTTAGTCCAAGATTGTTAATTTTAACCTTGTTGAATCTGGTATGTAAAGTCTATTTTTAAATCATAGCAGTCCCTTCTTGTCGATACTTAGATCTGGTTTATCTGAGTTCACGATATTGTTCGGTAATTCTACTATTATTTTAGTATAGTTTTCGTCATCAATACCTGTCGTCTTTAGTCTTTCTTCCAGATCACTTTCTGGCCTGCTAGTATTCATCTCAAATAACCCATTGATTCTTCTACTTAAAGCATCTGCTACTTTATTTTCCTTGCACTTGACATGTCCGACCTCAAAGTCAAATTCACTCAAGAAAGCTAACCACCTTGCCTGCCTTGCGTTAAGATTTGGTTGGTTAAACAAATATTTCACCTGCTATTGTCCATTAATAATAGAAATCTTCTGCCCATTATGTAGTGTCGCCACATCTTCAATGTGTGTATTAATGTTGCTAATTCTAAGTCACGAGTTACGTAATTATTCTCATGTTCTTTTAATTTCCGAGACTCATAACAGATAACGTGTCCTTCCTGAGTTAGGACACCACCTAGTCCTTATTTACTTGCATTAACACATACGGTGAAGTTTTTATCTGGGTCTGCTACTTTCAATATGGGTGTCATTGCCAATAATTCCTTGAGTTTGTTGAAGCTGTCTTGACACTTCTCTGACTAGTTAAACCTGGTTCCTTTCTTTTGTAACGATGTGATAGGGTAGGCTATCTTGGAAAACCCTTCTATAAATCGGTGGTAATATCTGGTGATTCCCATGAACAACTGTATATCCGCTACATCTTTAGGTACCAGCCATTCCATAATGGCTTTAGTCTTTTCTGGGTCTATGACAATGCCCTCTGCTGAAATTACATGTCCAAGATATTTTATTTTTTCCTGCTAGAAGTCACACTTGTCGAAATTGGTGTATAGTTTGTTCTCCCTTAATGTTTGCAACACTATTCTTAAGTGTTCCTCATGTTCCTCCTCTATCTTTGAATAGACTAGGATATCATCGATAAATACTACCACGACCTTGTCCAAGTACTCACTAAAAATATTTTTCATTAGGAACATAAACGTGGTTGGGGCGTTAGTGAGTCCGAAAGGTATGACTACAAACTCGTAATGTTTGTATCTTGTCTGAAATGTTGTTTTGTTTATGTCCTTGTTTTTTATCCGAACTTGATGATAACCAGATCGTAAATCAAGTTTTGAAAAGATCTTGACCCCCCACTTGGTCGAACAAATCATTTATCCTTGGTAAGGGGTATTTATTCTTAATAGTCATTCTGTTTAGTTATCTATAATTGATACATAATCTTAGAGTACCGTCCTTCTTTTTCACAAAGAGGACTGGTGCTCCCCAAGTTGAGACACTCGATCTTATATACTCTTTGTCCAACAATTCCTGTAATTGTATTTTTAATTTTGTCAGTTCTGGTAGACTCATCCAGTAAGGCACCTTTGAGATAGTAGCAGAACTGGGTAACAGGTCTATGGAGAAGTCTATTTTCCTTCTAGGGGGTAATTCTGGTATCTCATCCACAAACATGTCTCTGAAATCACGTAGGCCAGCGAAGTCTTCAAACTTTGGCTTATCCTCCTCTTCTGCTAGATTCATTACTTGGATGACATACACTTGACATCCCTTTCTCATACATTTCTTTAGTTGCATCGCTGAAATTTGTCTGACTGATACCAGTTTCAGTATACCTTGGGCTGTCCTGGTAGTGTTGGAGTCATCCTTATAGCTAAGCATCTTTGTATAGAAATTTACTATTGCTTTGTGTCATTCCAATGAGTCCATCCCAATAATCATATCATAAGATTCTAGTGGTAGGATGTTCAGATTAGTCTTTATACTTTGATCATCTAAGCTGAACTCAAAATCTGGAACAAACTCCGCTACCTTTCTTTTAGTACCAGTTGCTAATTGTACAAGCCATGATTTCACGTGCTTCAATTTCTTAAGTTTGTTTGCCTCGACCACACTAGGTGTAATATAACTTAACGTAGCTCCGGGGTCAATTAAAACAGGAATTCGAGTGTCATTGATTTTACCTTCAATTTCTACCACCGAGGATTGGTGGTCAACTTGTTGACCATCTTTGCTGGCATTTATCCAATGTAGAATTCTTCCCACATCTCCCACTGTCGAGGCTTCCTGCAGATTATGAACAACAGTTCTATTTGTTGAACTCAAATGCAAACAATTCCTCCTTAGATGAGGCTCTCTGCATTCTCAACACTTCAATGGCTCATGGGGATTGTATCCAAACTTCTTCATTCCCAGGTTTACTGGTTTACCATTGCCTTGCGTATTCAGATAGTTGGAGTGAAAGTCCTTTCTCGGAAAACTTTTTGCTATATTCCGATGAGGAGCTGGCTGGTACCCCTTCTTCCGTTGGTTCATTCGCTCTTGTTTCTTATCCTTCCATGATTTGGGAAACTCTACCCACTATTTGTATTGATCGTAGCGCATTCGGGCTTTCCTGAATACTTCTCTCAATTATTTGGGGTTGTCAAATTCAATTCTGTCCTTGTAGGACTGTGGTAGGAAACTTAGTAAATGATGAATTTTTACTTTATCCTCTCGGATGTACAGTACGAACCTTAACAGTTCTAAAAATTTATTTATAAGGTCCTCCATTGTCATCTGTCCAAGTCGTAACTCGTAGAACTCTTTTGTCTTTCTTTAATAGTAACTTTCCGAAAGGTATTGTTTCTTGAAATACTTCTTAAAGTCAAACCATTCCAACTATTTTTCCTTTAGGCCCTCGGCCAATTTCAGGTGGTACCACCAAATGCTAGACTTCCCTTTCATATTGTAGATGGCCATTCTGACCTTCATGTTGCTGGAATAGTTGTAGATCTCAAAGTATTTTTTGATGTCCAATAGCCATGCTTTAGCTTCCTCTCCCATCTTGGATTCTCCATCAAAGGTAGTTGGTTTAATATTTTTAAATTCTCCTTCAAGGTGGTCTACTTGTTTTCTTTTTCTGTTAGATTTAGTTTTTTCTACAGCTAAAGGTGTTCCTTCCGATGAACTATCTCCTTTTTCTATTTCCAGCCATGAGTTCTTGAAAGCCCTTTTGCTGACTTCTTCCTCATGGTTATCATCTTTTGGGATTTTCTTGGTCACTATACTGCGTAGAAGAACTTCATTTATCTCTTGTTGCTCCTGTTGTTCCTTTTTCAATTTTACATTGTCCACTTTGAAAATCTGTAATTCAACAATAAGGTTCCTCATTGTTTCTAACACTTTCGTGGGTGAACTTCCATCACTATTCTGTCTTGGATCTCTAGGGGGTCCCTGCTGTGGGTTTTCTCCCATCCTGATTACTGCATCGTCCTGAGCTACCATAATTAGCACAGCACAAATCAGAAATAGCTTTATGTTTGTAACCATAAGGTTTTTGTTAGTTTTACATAAATCAAAATATATTTTATCTATACTAAGCAGCTATTGTGGACCTATTCACGTCTAGTGTTGTCACCTTTTTTCTCTGATACCATATGTAATGTACCTCAAAATTTACATGTAAACAAAAATTTTCTTTATTTAATTATTCTTCTTATTGGGTGCTTTGAGTTGATACTGTGTCTTTAAAGTTTTAGTCATTCGTCAATCATGATGTACATGAGTCCTTTGCCTTTACGTCTCTAACCGATTTTATCATAATGTCACCTCTACCTATTCTGGTACTGAGTTATATATGCAATCATAGGTACATAGCTAGGGATACCTTGTTTTATCTGCAACTTGATAATACCCATTGTTCCATTTCCAAAACCCACTTTATAATAAGGGGTATAACTACTTAAAACCAACTAATCCATAAAAGCACGGGTCATAGGGGTGAAGCCTTATGATAAATGACCTTGTATAAATATTATTACAGGATCTATGAGAAGAAGTTAACACCATTCAACATACTTTTAAAACAAACCCTTTTGGGGTAAAAATCGAATACTAAACTATACAAAAGCATAAGCGTGAGCAACTAAACCTTGGGTAGGATATGGTTAAAGTAAAGGTAGTTGGGATTCAACGTATAACCGGTGTAACCATGTGATAAAATAATTAACCCTACGTAGGCCATCCAGGTTCCTCTCCATTAATTCTTTGAGAAAACACAATCGATTGGAACCCTCTCATCTTAAAGGCTTGTCTACAACATTTATGGCACTCTGAGGTAGGTCTAATCATTACAGAGTTCGACCGGTGTGCCCAAGGAATTGTCAACACTTACCATTTGTTCATATGGCTAGGTACAATTCCCACTCATCCTCCATTACTCCATACGAAGGGTATCCCATAGCTCTCACTTCATTCCGGTCTTGGCTTGGTGAAGAAAAAATGGAATGCTCAAGACTAAACTCTGTTTTAGTTTTCCGTCTTAGCAACATGGTCATGCTACTGTGAAATCAGACCTTGTTCCAAGTGGAAGATATCTTGGCAGCAGACTCCTCGACGGACCACTCTCTATGTGGTAATTCAACTTGGCTTTCATTTGGCATTCGGGTTTTTCTGTCTCATCAAGTAGTTTCGGTAACTCCAGTTCATAGACAGATCCTTGGTAGCATTCTTGTTTTATATTAGTGTTCAAATAGCAAAAGGAAATCGGGGGTTCTCTAGTAGGGTTTAGGGTTCTCATAGTTTATTCTCTCTCTGTACTGGCTTTCCTGTTGAGATCGAGCCATCTTTCTCTTGCGGAAGGTCTTATCCCGTTGTTTGTTGAAAACATACATCCGAAATATTCTATTTATTTATTTTCTTAACTAAACTTTTGTATTGGATATGGCTTCCTTCATTGGTTAATTCCTAGTTTACAAAGTATATAACCGGCCTTTCCTGTGTGTAATAGACCACTCGGTACAGTGTGGATCTTAAAAAAAGGTTTTGTGTTTAGACCTTAAATTCACCGGTTTTATTATATTGATCATAGGTGTTGTCCTAAAGTCCAGAGACAGTTTAATTCTTTTCTATTTATATTTAGACTGTTACAATGGATTGATGTCTACTATTTCTTTACACTCATTATACACATGATATCCATATTTATGATTTATTTGGGTTAAAAGCTGGTATTTGTCACTAATGATGGGCCCCTTTATTATGCGAGGGTAGCCATCAGGGAGGCATGAGCTCCTCTTCCCTCCTCAGTCTAGGAGCACAAGGTTTGGCACAAATGATGAAAGATATAAAATCCGCTATTACAGTTATGTTCTTTTCTCATTTCATTATGTTCTATTTAAATGGTTATGTTATTGTTTGTCGGATACATTTTTAATGTTTCACCTTAATTCGTACAGGGTGTGATCACGCTGTGGAAGGGGAACACCCTCTTCACTCTTTCAAGATGTACTCAAGTTCCATCTACAAAGGCCCTCTGTCTAAGTTACTACGAGTTACTAGCACTGATGATTAAGGCTACATCTCGTTCTTAATACTGTGAAGATCTTTCGTTTTTCTAGTTCTGTATTAGTTGTTTTTAAGGGTACACCCTAATTTGTATTAATGACTGGTACATCGAAAGTATGCCAAGCTTATGCTTGGTTAGATTCATGATATCTAGATATCCATTTCCTTAAATAATTATGAGAAAGGTATTGGGTTTTTATTTGTTGTGGATATTATTGAAGTAACAGGATTCAGAACTGATGTTTTCTGTGCTTAACATTCTCTTCTAAATTTTTCCGAAAGAGTTCGATTTGTCAAAACAGAGTTGGATTCTTTCTTGAATTGTTCTAGTTAATTTCCCAAAATTAATTACACAGTTGTCCCGCTATGATTTAATCATGTATGGTAATGAATCTACAACTAGTGCTGTGTTTATGGGAGGTTTGTTCCCACTGGTACTGTGCGCTTCTATTCAAAACTTCCAAGTTTTTTTTGTTGAAGTTTGGGCACTTATTTCTGTTATACAAACAAAATAGTAATGGTAGGAGTTTAGCCTGAGCCTTACTTTTCCCCATTCGTGACTGCTTTCTCTCATGTATTTTTCTTTAGTCGTTCATATCATATACCCTAACTTGTCGTGAGTTACATCTTGCACTGTAGCTACGCTATGCAATTTATATTTTGACTTTTGTTCCTATTTTAGCCATTAAGATAGCATTTGGTCGATCTCCCCACCATAATTAAGTCAGTTTGTTCCTGCGCCAATTTTACTAAACCATAACATAGTACCTATGCTCCAATGCTTCTGTATTGGGGTCTGTGGATTTCACTGGATTATTTTCCTACGAGTAAATTTATACAAATTTATATATATTACCTGACTCTATTTATAGTTGGTTTTGTTTCAGCGTCACTGTATCGTTTATAAAGATTACCCATTATATAATATGTTTCTCTTCATATTATGCCTATATAGGTCTACATGCATGTCGAATATAATCTCAGTATTGCAGGCTATATTTACTTATAGTTTGAACTTGTATACTTATTAGTGAAGGTTCACTATATACTACAGTCATCTACAGGAAAATATAATTTCGCATTAGGGAATGGTACGCTTGGCTACAAATACACTATGCAAACAAATCAATTTCCTTTTCTTCAACATATTTAATTAGGAAGGTAGTTGTAGACTGTAATCATCAAACAACCTTTGTCTATGTTTTGGATGCATGTTAACTTGAAGGATTTCACTATATCTGTAACCAGTTCACCCCACAGAGACAGAGATATTGAAATTCGGTACTGGAAATAACACACAACAATTATATGATCATTAAAACATATACTAGGAACCACTTCACTACAGATTTAACATGTTCAGTACCATAGATATAAAATCATTCGAACAGGTAGGGGTTAGAGTAGCATATCTGAACTAAACTCATGGAAAAACAAAGGGAATAGCCACGTTCCTCCCAACCATAGAACCAAACAGCCAAGATCACTTGCACAGTTCACCCCCTAGCCTGACCATGAATCCATGAGGGCAAACTTGGAAACCCCTCTTCCGCAATGTCCTTCGAACCGATAGTCCCACCTTGCCTTACACCCATTCAGTTTTCATAATAGGAAGGGAAAAAATCAATGGTTTTTCTTTCCAGCATACTTGGCAGTGTCCTGCCTCCTCACATATGCTTATTTATCAATTTGCCTATGCCTTTTCCCTCCTTTGGAAATTTCTGTAGCTTTCTAAATCCCTGATTTTAAGTGGCTGCTAGTTGCCAATTCACTGATTTTCCACTTGTAAAAATCAGCCTAGAGGTAGTTCCAACATGTTCCCCTCTCATGGAGTCATGGTTAGCTAAAATTTAACATGGTTGTCCCCTTTGTCTCCTGCAATCAATATAAAATATTCTATTTTTCCATACAAGTGTCATAGTCCAATATCTAGTTGGGACAAATCAGATCTCTGCTCAACAGTTAAAATCATTTACTACAATTATAAAATTCGGAATTGCCATAAATGGAAAAAAAAATTCAATTTCGAATTTACTAAAAACGGAAATAAATTTCCAGCAATTTAAATTCTAAAAATATTTTTTTATTTTCTTTATTTTTTTGGGGATGTCATACATAACATATAACACCAAGATAATGAATATACCATAAACACAATGGTTATACTCACTTCTTATAAAATTTGTCTCAACATGAAGGAATCAAACATCTTTTACCATTTTCCAAGCATGCTTCAGGCCACATAATGATTTTGAGTTTGCAAAAAAATATACTACTGTGATTATGAACTAACCGTTTTGGTTGTTCGATATGCATCCCCTTATCCGAAAAACTCGATATAAGATGGTTTTAAAATCTAGTTGTACTATCACAACTAGTGCAAACACAACATGAATAGAAACAAGATTTTAACAGCTGCTGATAAAATTTCATGGAAATCAGTACCTTCCAAATACCTTTCTTCTATGAGCCATGCTTTGATCCTTTCATATTTTACTATGTTTGATTTTATAAAAGGAGATACATCAAGCACTGCATCTTTGTCCATGATGATTATGTGGGTAGTAGGATCCTACAATGTGCACCCCTTAACATCATCACCATATCAAAGATCTACCTGTTTGATCTGGGTCCTACTTATAAAGATGATAAAAAAACATGATCATCACAACTGAATAATTTCACATTTGGGTAATTAGCAAATGACATGTTCATACCTTTTCCTTAATCATCTTTTGCAACCAATGGTGACCAAGTTAGCAAAAAGCACAATCGCTTTTGTCCACAACTATTGTTGCAAGTTGTCATTACTAAACATGCCTATTCAATCCCAACTTCCTTGCAATAATTTCTAAGTTCCATGGATATCAACTTACCTACATCATATATTCTCAAACACTTGATTTACCTTCCAACACAACATCATTTCTATAGAACCACCTTTCTAAACTGGACACATTTCTCCACCTCGAACTTTTCATTCAAACAACTTTGACCAAATCCAGCCAAACCAACCAGGTAATCCTTCATCGCTTACCTACCGGCCCATTTACAATGGAGTTCACCAAGACTTTTATAGGACTCATTACATACAAATCCATGGACACAATACCACTAGATACCCAAAACACATGGACCTGAAAAACCACCTACTTTAACCTAAAAACATATTTAACTCATTAACTCTTTCACCGAGTTAAGGATAACTCAACATATATGACCCCCCTCCCCCAACATATTCAATCTACCTAAATCTATGTCAAGAATTTTCATAGGTGACCTGATAAACCAGGGGTACGCATTTCTATCTAGGTATTACACACATATGCCCATTTACATGCAATTAATAATTTCTACAACTCCAAAGTAAATACAATTTTTTATTTTATTATTTCATGGTGACTCAACCATCACTGCCCTGCACCTTCTATCTGAGCACACATGAAGAGACAAAACAGATAGGAAAACCTTCATCAATCATACCTTTAGTTGAATTTTCTTCTTTTGTGGAGTCCTCTTTGGATGCTTGTTGTCTTTTCCAACAATCCTTCTTGAGTTTCCCAGATTTTTCACAAAACCAACATTTTTCCTTACCCTTACCGTCTTTTCACTTAGACTTGTTTGTACCTTTATGATATTTATCTCCTTTTGTAGATCGACCTCTGACCACCATTGATTTTGTTGTTGAGGTTCCCTTACTGGATCTTCTATTTATTTCCTTCATACAACAGAGCTCCCACAACAATGTCATAGTCAATGCAATTTGTTGTGTTAAACCATACAGTTGTGACCAGATGATCCTAAGACTCACAAAATGAACAAAGTAGCGTAAATTCCTTGTCCTCATCTTTGAACTTTACTTCCATACTAGTTAATTGAAAAATAAGAGCATTGGAAACATTCAAGTGATCAATAATTTTCATACCAATTTTCAAGAAGATTTTATTTGAAAAGTTCTTTGTCATATACAGACTCTCTAGTTTGGTCCACAAACCTGCTATTGTCTTCTCATCAATAATGTTAAACAACACCTCATCTTCTAGACACAAACGAGTAGTATTTAGGGCTCTTGCACCCAGATCCTCCGAGCCCTCGTCTATCAATGTTGTCGGTTTCTTTGACTTTCCATCCAATGCCTTTCACAAATCTATTCTTACAACTCAACTTTTCCACCTCAAACTTGGAACTTTTCACTTTCACCATTAGCACAAAAAACCACCCAAATTGTAGTTTATACTAGACTAAGCCCTTTAAAAATGGAAGAATAATATTATATTGAAGGTTAAAACCCCAAAATATAACTTTTAATTAAAACTTTTTCAAAACAAATGAGTGTTAAAGAAAAACATTTATTGAAAAACATCACCTCTTCATTTAATAGGACACATCCACTGTTGCAATTGCCAGTGAGGAAAACACAATTACCATAAGACAAACAATACAAATGAAAACAGAAAAAACACAGCGATTTACGTGGTTCACCCAAACGTTGGGGTACGTCCACCAAGCATTGGTATCGGCTATCTTATTATTCAGCTAATGGAGATTACAGACAGGCTCACTCCTCTCAGACACACTCACAGCCTCTATGGGCATACAAATTTATAGCAATAGATGAGAAACTGATTAATAAATGTAATCTCATCCATAGTTTAACTTAGGTGCATTGGTTACAACCAATCTTGATTTGATCTCACCCGTATTCTAACTTGGATGCCTTAGTTACAACCAATCCTAGTTTATAGGATCTAGAATCCTATCCACGGGTGAGTTGTTGTCACCGTTTCCAACAATCTCC
>JZKD02S1687408.1:355638-377103 GCA_000966675.3 Picea glauca | reverse complement strand
TAGTAATGACTATGTTGATTAAAGATTTCACCTACAATATAACAACAAGCTTCTGTTATAGGAATAATGCTATTTATTTTGATGATTAGACCGATAAAATGCTTGAGTAATATCTGTAGTAGGAACAGAGTGTAAATAGTAAATTGCATAGCAAAGCTATTGTGTATTATGTTAATGAGGGCAAGACAGGGTGGTTATCTGGTATAAAGGAACAAAGTAATCACCTAGAAAAAAAATATGAATTCTGGAAGTCTTCGATCTATTATAATTCAAACACGGACAAATGCATTTTTTCTTTATTATTTCCAACCAGTACAACAAAACCCCAAATCGGGATGGAATCCTACAAGTATAGGATTTCCATGAAATATTCATATAACCAGTTCACAAGTCAAATTACGAATGGATGGAATGAGACTCAGGTTAAATTCCTACCAACGCTAATTTTATATTAGAAATAAGTGTACGTGCATATAGTTAGGAAATACTCTTAAGGTTGAATGAAACCTATAATTCATTAATACAATCACACAATTCCAGTGGAAAACAAACCCTTAGGCTCACTTATTACTGTACTAGGTTTATTACTATACTACCATGCATAGCAAATCATATTGGGAATGACTGTGTAACTAGTAATAAAAATAATTCCGGAAAATTACTAGAATAACTCAGGAAATGAATTCAAACTCTGTAATACAAACCGGTTTTCCTAAATATAAAGGAAGATGATAAACATAGAAAATGATAGTTCAGAACTCGTTATTTTCATAAATATCCACAACTGAATAACTCAATATATGATGATTATATTACTTCAAAAGGAATGGTTGTCTAGAGATTACAAAAACCATGACATAACATAGGTGGATTTGAATTCACTACTCTAGTAATTTTCGACTTCACATGGAAACAAGAGAAGGATTGGTCGGGGAATAAATGCTTTTGAAAATTATATCAAAAATCCAACCAAGCGCAAGCTTTGCGTTCTTTTCTAAGTACCAAAGTATTAACAAAAATTAGGGCGTACCCTTAACCAACTAATACAGAATTTGGGATGAAAAGTCTTCAAAGTAACAAGGACGGGACATAGACTTGACCCTTAGTGCTAGTAAACTTAAAAAAAAAACTTAGGCGGAGGGGTACTATGCATGGAACCCGAATACCTCTTGAGGGAGTGAAGAGGTTGCTTTCCATGCTTCTGCGTGATCGAACCCTGTACAAAGTATTTTGTAACATTAAAATATATTTGACAGAGATAATATGATCAAATTAAGGAAGAAAATGTATTTAGAAAGGGGGTCGAATATATACTTAACTCTAATGGAGGGATTCATACCCTTCACCATCGCACCAAACCATGTGCCTCCTAGACCGAAAAGGGAAGAGGAGTTCGAGACTCCTTGATGGGTACCCTCGCAAATCAAAGGGGCCCATCGTTAGTGATGAATACCAGTAACTTAATTTGAAGAAAACATTTCAGAGAATAATATGTGTATGATGATCATAAAGTAACACATAAATCCCATGGAAAATATAAAACCAATGTAAATTCTAAATATAAAAAAAAGGGTTGGATGCCTCCGGCCAATAGAGCATCACCACTAATTGATCTAATAACATAGGTGAATTTATTAATTAAATACAAAGATTACAGGATCAACACTATGTCGAAAGGTCTGTTATGCACTCAAGTAAGGAAAACTTGGTCATAAAAATTTGTTAACTAGGAGACTAGCCGATGAATGAGGCCAGGCCCAGTAACAAGAGTTCAATCCAAAATCATATGCTCCAGAGACATAATTATAAAAGACACCATGATAAGTTCTTCCACAAGAGGAAAATGGATCGGTCTTGAAAGAAAGGCTAGTACAGAGAAAGGGTAAACTGTGCAAACCCTAAGCATTGCTAGGGTACCACCGACCCCATACTACTATAGTAACCCTGAAATAAAATCAAGAACGCTACTGAGGAAACTGACCGGGGAATTAGAGTATGCAGTGATATGCTTGACGAGACAGAGAGATGTGGATGCAAAAATAAAAGAATATGCAAAAGCGACTTACCTTGCATAGGTCTGCCCATTGAGTAGTTCTTCCAAGTTCTCTACCACCTAAGAACAAAGTCCAAATCACGAATTCATGACCACGATGCCAAGATGAATGCCAAACGGGGAATGATCTTAAACATCTCATTATTTCTTCAGCAAGCCAAGGCTAGAATGAAAATGAAATCCCTAGAATAACCCTTCGCATGGAGTAATGAGGATGGGTGGTAATCATACCTGGGCCATGTGAATATGGTAAGTTATTGACAATGCATTGGGGCACACAAGCTGAGTACTGAAATGAATAGACTTATCCCAGGACATCTTAAATGTTGTAGACATGCCATTAAGGAAAGATAGTATCGACCTCTATCGTTTTCTTAGAATATTAATGGTAAGGTACACTGGGTGGCCTACTTAGGGTACAATTTTCTCCTTGCTATTCTGGTTGCACATTGACCCTAACCGCCAATGTGTTAACATTTCCGAAGTGGATAGCCTAATTTTGTTAATTATAGAGGAAGTATTTAGTGGCACAAATATAACTATAACCTTTCCAAGTTTAGCCTTTACGTGCATTGATTCAATTATGCAAAACAATGACCAATACATGCCTAAACGTTATTTGGTTAAAGGTATTTTTCTAAGTAATTTTTAACCTCTTATTTTAAGACTCTATAATGGTATATCATAATGGGAGTTATAAGGCCCTTATATCTATGACCATCGCACTAATATGATGGTGGTTCTAAGTAGTTACACCTCCATATCATGTAAGTGGGATTTAAACCTAAAACGAAAATGGTGGATAGTACTAAGTTTTGATAAAAACAAGATATCCTTAGTTATATACTTGTACTCAGGTATAACTCATTACTGCAATAGGAAGATGCGATCATACGTTAAAAATAGTATAGGGAAGTAAAATACAATAGGACTGTTGTACAATATCGCTAATGAATGCCTGAATTTTTTTGGGACATAAGGGCACCTCAAAGTACCCAATTTTTTTTTTTTTTATGTAAATTTTGGGTACATTACACAAGTGTTCTCAAAGAATATGTTCACTTAGTGTGTGCAAGATTGAGATGTTACATACACGGCCTCTTGTTTAAAAATTCAACCCGAAGTTTCACAGTATGTAAGTGCCGAAATAGAGTGTATCAGAATATCATAGGTATAGCTACCAAACAAAAATGGAAACTGTTGGCGCATAACATATGCATCCTCCCAGGTCACCGAGTGCAGACTATAGTTTTCCCACTAGACCTTGACCTGATCTACTGTTCAATGCCATAGTTGTCGAATGTGATGGTCCATGATGCGTATTGTCTCTATTGTGAGCTCACCCTCGTTTGATACTTGCAAGGAACTCATGTCAATAACATGTGTAGGATCAATAACATAACGTCTCAAAATAGATATGTGAATCACATTGTGCATATGCCTCAAAGAATCAGGCAAGTATAGTTGATAGGCCATGATCCCCTTCTTTTCCATAATATTGAAGGGTCCCAGGAACCTAGGAGAGATTTTAGAACCCTTTCCAAACTTGATCGAACTCTTATGTTGTTTCACCTGCAAGAAGAATCGATCACCTACTTCATAACTACGATGAATGCGAGGCGCACTAGCATAACTCATATGTTGATCCTGTGCTTCATTGATACTTTGTATTATTGTTTGCATTTGATCTTCCACTTATTGGATCACTTCAGGTTCCCCCAGGACCCTATCCTCAAGCCGATCCCAACTCAAATACATCTGAAACGGTCACCCGTAAGGAAACTTGAAAGGTGCCATATTAATGTTTCTTTGCTAATTGTTGTTGTATGCAAACTCTACTTGTGGAAAGAGCTCTTCCCAATTCTTTTGTTGGTCCAAATGTACATACACAACATATCCTCCAATATTTGGTTTGTTCTTTTGGTCTGCTCATCTGTCTCTAGGTGATACGCGGTACTAAAGTTAAGTTGGGTTCCCAAGGCCTCTTGGAAACTAGTCCCAATATTCCTATAAACACTAATCCTCTATCATATATAATACTCTTAGGCAAACCATGCAGCCTCACAATCTCACTGATGAAAACTCTAGACATGTCAGGTGTCTGATACATCGTATGCATAGGATAAAATGATCAGTCTTCGTCACAGTGTCGAATACCAAAAAAAAAGAGTCGTGTCTCCTTGCTGTCAATGGCAATCCAATAATGAAATCCATCGAAATGACCTCCCATTTTGATTCCATAAAAGCGTGAAACTGTAGTAATCTTCTGGATGACTATGTTCATCCTTCACCTGCTGAAATTCTAGACATCTTGCCACGTAGTTGACTATATCTGCCTTCATTCCTTTCCAGAAGAATAAGGGTTTAATGTCTACCCTCATCTTCGTGACTCCAGGATGAGCCATCTACACTACTTTATGAGCCTTGTTTCCGATCAAACTCCTCAACTCGTCATTGGGTGGTATGTAAATTTGACTTTTAAATATCAATAATCTGTCATTGTCCATAGTAAATCCCTCAAATTTTGGTACCATCATTCTGTTTTGCCTGATAAAATCCTTGACCTCTTTGTACGAGTCATCATCACATTGTATAGTTAGGATATTTTCACGTAGATTCATCTGAAGAGGAATCATTGAAAATATGTGTGGTCTTCGACTCAACGCATCAACCACTCTGTTCATTGTTCCCTTTATGTAAGTAATATCGAAATCGTAATCAATAAGACATTCCGACCAATGTCGTTGTCGTGCGTTCAAGTCGCTTTTCATAAATATGTTTTGTAGACCACAATTGTCCATTTTTAGTTCAAATTTTTATCCAATAAGGTAGTGTCTCCAAACTCTCAAGGAATAAATAATGGTTTGCAACTCCAAATCATGCATTGCATAGTTCTCCTCATGCCTTCTCAAATTTATCGAGATGTAAGCGATCACTCGATCATCTTGCAGCAAGACTTCTACTAAGCCTTCCTTAGATGTGTCAGTGCATACCAAGAAGTCCGCATCCATGCTAGGGACCTTTAGTATCGATGTTTCCATCAATAACTCCTTGAGTCTCTGAAATTCCTTCGTGCATTACTCAGTCCAAACAAACTTATTGTTCTTCTTTTGGAATTCTGTGATCGGATTTGCTATCTTAGAAAAACCCTCGATGAACTGTCGATAATATCCTACTAAACCCATGAATCTATGCACTTTAGGGACATTCGCCAACCCAGGCCATTCCATAATAGCTTTAACCTTTGTTGGATCCACAACAATACTTTCATCGGAGATGACATGCCCTAAGTAATGAATCTTCGATTGATAAAATGAGCATTTAGAAAGTTTTCCCAGACAATGTTTTCTCTCGAAGACATTGTAGCACAAAGAGCAAGTTCTCGTCATTCTCCTCCGTCATATGAGAATATATCAAAATATCATCAATGAATACTTGGACAAACTTTTCCAAGTATTTGCGGAACACCCCATTCATCAAGCTCATAGGGGAGTTTGTTAGTCCAAAAGGTAAAATGGTAAAATCATCATGTCCAAACCTTTTCTTAAAGGTGGTCTTAGGGATTTCATCCTCCTTGATCCGTAATTGGTGATACCTTGATCTCAAGTCAATATTGGCAAATGTTGTCACACCCTTCATCTAATCAAACAGATCATCAATCCTTGGAAACAGATATTGATTCTTGATCATTTCCTTGTTCAATTGAGGGTAGTCAAAGTAGAGTCTCCATGACCCATCCTTGTTTTGTATGAAGATAACAGGCACACCCCACGATGACACACTTGGATGTATAAGTCCTACGTCCAACAACTCCTTAAGTTTCATTTTCAACTCCTGTAACTCTGGGGTTGACATCCAATAAGAAGTTATTTCTATCGGTTCAGTTCCCCATTTTAGGTCGATGGTAAATTCAAGTTCCCTCTCTGGAGGAATCCCAAGTAACACCTCAAGAAATACGTCCACAAACTCTCTCACCATCAAAAGGTTTTCTATACCTTTCGCTACTCCCTTCTCATTTAACGCAAGTATTTCATAAATCTTACATCCCTTGTGCCTGCTCTTTCATAGTTGCAAGGAAGAGATGAACCTCAGGGAGACTCGCTGATTCTGATCTATAACCGCAAGTCTCTGCCTCTCATCATATAAAGCGATTCCAACCAGTCCATATCGATCACGACATCATATGATACTAAGGTTGTGACATACAGGTTGGCCCTAGTGACAAACTCTCCCTGGTTAAGGATACAACCTGTAACCTTCCTACCAACCTTCTGTTTGGCTCCCAAATCCATTTCTACAAGTTAAAATCATCTTGTTCAATTTCCTTTACGTTAATTATTTTTAGCGTTGCACGAGAAATAAATCTTTTGGTAGCACATGGATCTATCAAAATACTACAGGTCTGGTCAATGACGGTACCTGATGTTTATTCACTGATGCACCATGCTTTCTCTCCCGCCATGCCTCAGCGGCTGAGCCATCTGAGGCATTCACCAAGAGGGAACCTAATCTTTTAGAGTTCTCCACGAATGGTACCAGTAATGACTGGGGCACTTTGCAGACCCTTAGGGGTAGATGGTCTCTAGCCTTATCTCAGTAAAGATGGTTTTTTGAGTCCTCTGTCAAATCCCTAGAAGAATCTTGTCATATCCAATGCATCCTTCACAACAAATTTCTCATGCTTAAGACATGTTCTTGTCCTTGGGGGTTGGACCCCTCTGGTGCGAGTGCTACTAGAGGTGTCATGCCTCCTCCCCAGGCATCACGTTGTGAACCTTCACGACATCCTCTAACCATGAGTAACTCATGAATAGGATAAATTTTTAATTAGCACCGAGTGATTAGTTTTAAGTGTGTACTCTAGTGGAAGGCATGGCTATCCACAGTCATAGGGTTGAACCCGCTCTGATACCATATGTAACGGCCCTACCATTAGGATGACAAAGTGATGTACAACAGGTAAATTTTGTTTTGGTTTTTAAATCTTCTTTAATAAAATTTCATCTCAATAAATCATGACATCAATGACCCACTGTGCACAGTAGAAATATACAACAATCACTACGCAAAGTCGAACCACCATCTTCATGCTTAACAAACACGTATCGAGACAATGTCATAGAAAATCGAGGTACACGAGTCAACATTCACATAACAGAGAGAAACCAAATTAAACCAAGTCACAATATAATATCAGTGATTCTTTAGGTGCAAGGCCAAGTCCCAAGATACATTCATCCCTCATAAAAATTCCATTGTGCACTAAAGAATGAAATCTACAAACATTATTATTTACAAAAATCCAAGAGCACCAGTAGTTTAATAAATCCTTCTTACATTAAAATCATTGTTTCTGAGTGTAAAACAACTGCGTAACTCAATCTTAGAATCGATTTAATGATGCATGACTAAACAAAGAAACAAGCCTCCACATAACCCATAACACTCGAGTAAATTCAACTTTCTTTTCATCGTGCAAGGGAATCCAATCACATAACTAATCAAACATCATCAATATTCGAGTGCCAATAATCGTATTACTTTAACATAGCATAAACCATGGTGCAATGGATAAAATTCAGTAATGATCATGTCGCAGGATCCCAAGCTCAAGCATTCGTCCATTTAATCCAAGCGCGAGGAAATCTAATCATCGGGACTATATCATTCATCAATAAAATGCATTTGTGCATTATATCTAAAGTCTACAACAATCATTCAGCATACTATAGTTTAAGGAGTGCAATAAGTCTAACAACTCCACACTTACACCTCTAAACTAAATCAATGGCACAAGATAATCAATTAATTAAAACAATCGACAACGAATTTAGTTAAGGGCATGAGCGAAAGCTAACTACTAGGATTCTTCATGTATCAACTATTTAAAGGCACTATATTAAATTAATTGTGCTTTGTCATATCCAATCCAAGCAGTTATTGTGCTCACAAAACATTTTTTTCTCTTATATAGTTGTGCATAAAAGTGTTTTGTTTTGACATTTGTCTTTGAAGATCTATTCACATTTTTTTAACACTTTGAAATTCCTTTGAAGAAAACAAATAAGGCTAGGAATTTATGAATTTTTATTTTGTTTTTATAGATATAATCCATCAACAAGATACATTTGACATTACAAATTATTCTTCTTATTAAATTCTATTGAAATCACTACTTATCTATTTGGTTTTCATGAAGTTTTAACATTGAAAAAGAATGAAAGGAAATATTTTATCACTCTACCATCCTTCCACATATATCTTTGAGAATTGCATGGCTATTAACTTTAATATAAATTCATGAAAAATTTACGCAACTTCCAAGACACAAAAATTCGTAAATTCACGCAAAGAATTATTTAATGTAAATTAGAGCTAATCTAAAAGATAACCTTCTCAAGCTCTAAGTGGGAATTTGGGTTTCAAGGACAATTTAATTTAAGTTATCAATAGTCAAGAAGATATGGTTTGATTCCAATTGGAACTTGAAACACACGCTTGGATTTGATTAAATTAAACCAAGGCTCTAAACTATTCTTATGCATAAGTGTTTGGTCCTGGATCCTAGACATGACCTGAATACAACAAAAATTAAACATTAACCAAATTCCCAAGCCTCCTTCTCCGCTCACGTGCAGGCAATCCGAAATTCATGATAATTAACACAAGTTAAACGGTAACTCTCGGTCAAAATAAGACTAAAATTGAAACAAGTATTCCAACAGTGGCTCTCGTTCAGTTGATTTGAGTTGTTTGTAATCATACTAAAGGTGGTATAAATTGCGTAGATATTGTAAAAAAGTGAGACATCTTATACCTTTAATAACTTCAAGGTAAAAATTAAAATTTTCTTTGTTAAACTTCAAAGATAAAATTCATCCTTTCGCGAATGTTCTACGTGCGTCTTCATTCTCCTAGAGTCGCTTCTATACAAGTTACTTCCTTGATATCAGACCAAAACCCTCAAGTAAACATTATGTATCAGATCAATTTAACTTCCACACGTCGTTCTCAGGCCTTGACACCAGATGTCAATAAAATGAAAAAAAAAGGAAGCAAATAACTTGCAATATTACGGTCGCCTAGAATCGGTCACTGCCAATAGTTGCAACCCTTACAAAACAAGTCATTAATATGATTTATGACATAAGGTTGGAAGAGAGTGAAGATAATCCCCAGATCTGTGCTCGCAATATCTCTCCTCACAGTAAAATAAATAAAAATGTAGTAGTCATGCAACCACCAATAATACAGTAATGAAAACGCAGTACTCATGCGAAAAATAAAAAATAACCTAGTAATAAAGAGGCAGTACTCCCGCAAAAATAAAAACATAGTGGTCACCACATAATTGATTTAGATAAGGAATTCGAGGGAAAAGGATACTTTAAAGAATGTAGCATCGAAGTCGTAACCTTCAGGACACAACGAATAATAAAAATTAAAATGCAATGAATGAACAAGATAACAATCTGTAAGATTAATTAAATAATATAAACCATTAGAAGGAAGAATTATTGGACCAACCAAAGTGAGGATATTCAAGAAGAACACTAAAAACAGT
Organism: Picea glauca; assembly: GCA_000966675.3. Lineage (NCBI taxonomy): Eukaryota > Viridiplantae > Streptophyta > Pinopsida > Pinales > Pinaceae > Picea > Picea glauca. The sequence goes on along the minus strand of JZKD02S1687408.1, from coordinate 367,486 downwards.
AAATGACCATTCAATAATGGTAAATATGGATGTGTCATGCATTATTCATGGACCTGTGGGCTCTTACATTGGACCACTTAACGATGGACTCAATTTTGGGCACTAAGTGGTTAGCGTTGCAAGACATGGAAGGTTTATTCGTTAAGAGTTATAGTGCAGAGATACAAAGGAACCAAGATGCATAGTTTAAAAAAAATACCAAGGCATAGAGAAAAATGAATGGTTCACTGGGTAAAGAGAGGGGCGCAGATCCCTTGGATTCCCCAAACATAGAAAAACTTGCTGCATAAAAATGATGGGCAGAGGAATGATGATACACTTATTATCCATGCACATAAAATAAGAGAATTTGAATCTAAATCTTTAACACTGGAGTGAAAGGTAGTCAATTCGGCTCCTCGTCGACTAGTCAGGGACAAACTAATAATTTAAAGGATAAAGGAACAGAATGTAAAAACACAAATTTTCATTGTATTATAAAAAAAAACAAAGAGAAGTCATTTGCGTTAGATTTTGGTACCTCCTTTGGAAATCAAATCAAAAGTATAGTGAGCATAAGGCTGGGATAACTTTGAGTTCATTGATCAGAAAACATTGAGCTCATCAAGACAAAATCGTTGAAAACAAAAGAAATCTTTGGATAGTATTACATTGAATAAAACATAAACTTTAAAACAATATAAGTACCTTAGTTGAAGGCATAATAACATAATTTAACTACCCTTCAACCCAATTTCACAAGCGTAAATTGCAAGGACAAAAAATTAAATATATTTTTAAAACAGTGATGCACACATGCTTTCGACATTATAGAGATGCATATACAGGAAATTTAACTACCATTCAATACAAATATGCACATGCGTACCATAGCCAAATGAGAATTCTCGGAAGTGGTTTTCCTATGCACGCTCCATCCAGCTTCTGCTTGCCAACCGATGTGACCTCACCGGTACCTCCCAACCAACACTAGGGGTACTCTTCTTCCTTCTGAGCCCCTTGAACCACAGAGGGACCACGAACACAATATCAAAGAATGCTAGCACCCATATCGCCTTGCAAGGTCGAGCTACCACTCATTACTCGAGCTGGGTATCCAAAATCCCATAAAAAAATTTGGTCAAGATGAAATTTAATCACTGTAACATTACGCAAGGAAGATGTGTTTCATACTCCTCCTCCGCCATCCTTTTTATATATATTTTCAAGTACTTAGTTTCCCAAAATTCTCATTATATTCATTTTTCTTTTATTTAATTCGGAAAAACCTCCCCCATAAACATGTCACCCGATCCCCTAGTTTCACCAGAAAATCAATTTTATTTGTTTATTAAATTTTTCTATTTCTCTCACCCACCTAAAAGAAATCCTAAAAGCGCTCCTTGGTGTCCCATTATACCCTTACCATTCTTAAATGACTTACACCTTACTTAATTCCTAGTTTAGTTCATAAATAGAAAGTTCCAAAGGCTAGATTCCTTACTAAGTTAGACATTCCTCTTTTTCTTTAAGTTTTCCCTTTTCTTTAAGTTTCCCCTTTTGCTTAGGTTTCCCCATTTTATTAAGTTTCCCCTTTTTATAACTAAATTCAGAATTAGCATGTTTAGATAAAAACAACCAAATACCCCTTTTATTAATTAAACCCTTATCAAAATTTCCACTTTAATTATTAATTCTTGAATTTTCTAATTACTTATGAAAAAAATCTTTAGTGAATTGAAATTTTATAAAAGGAACCTTAGTGAATTGAAATTTTATAAAAAGAACCTTACTGAAATGAAATTTCCACTTTGATCCAGTTATATGTCTAATTAGTTTTTTTTTTGTTCAAAGGTTCTACTCAGACGTAGGTTTCCAATCCACTAGGCTTGGCAACAGTTTTAAGGGAAAATTGTTATTAAACTTTACTTATCACATCATTCATTTTAAGGTTGACTAGGTCCTAGGGAGGCATAGTTTTCTAGGCATTAAGTTTATTAACTTACCATAGTTAAAATTGTGACGTACCCTTCAGGACGCACCACATGCTCCAAGGGTTCCTCTCGTCTCTTTCTCTTTTATTCGCATGACATGCCCTTCAAGGCGCACTACATGCTCCAAGGGTTCCACTCGCCTCTTGACTAAATTTGGTAGACATCAAACTCATGGAGTTAATACTCTGTCAGGTGATCTTGTGGTAGACTAAGGGCCTCTAAGGAATAAGGACCCAACCTAATTGTGCACCCCTTAGAATCATCGTGAGTGACTGTCATAGTCTGCCCTCACGACATTGTGGGTCGTCTTGAGCTAGGTATTCGTTAACCTACAGTTCGAACCATGGTTAGAGTGCTAGTATGTTATGGCAGGGCTACTACCACACCTATCCCTCAATGTCTTTATTTGTCATGCATGACCCCTTTACTCCAAATATGATTCTGGTCGACAAGCTATCATCAGCCTGCATCCATCAAATAATCATGTCAGCAATAACAATCAATATCATAATATCTAATCATATGTACATATTCCACGTCAACAACATTCAAACCCTAAAAGTCCACTCCCTGACTCGATTTGGAGTCCAAGGGGTTTTATCGATGCCTCGACATCCTCACCGTCTAGATTCCTGCACACTCAAGAGAACCCATTTAATAGCACCTGTCTATGTAAATACAACAAAATAACATATCTTGAAATCTACAAAATTTCATAATCATAATCAAAATAAACAATAGTATAATGACCCAGTTCACTTGCACATAGGTGTCCTCAAATAATAGGTTCTCTTAGTGTGCACAAGAGGAGGATGTTAAAGAATAATATTATATTCAAGGTTAAAACCCAAAATATAACTTTTAATTAATTTTTTTTAAAACAAATGAGTGTTAAAAAATAACCTTTATTAAAAAACATCATCTCTTCATTTAATAGGACACATCCATCCTTTTAATACATCCTCTCGTTTAACATAAGGCAATAAAAAATGTATTGTTCATAAATAATCAAAAGTTCACTTTCCTTACCTCGTAAGTCCACTTTTATACTTTGTAAATCTCATGCACACAACGGTTATTCCACCGTCCACAAGTAGACTCGTGATATGATCCTAGAAATTTCAAAGAGCTAAAATATTCAACCAACTATCACCCCTGCTCTTGCCAACGAGTTTTAAATAGTAATTGCCATCAAATCACCCATCAAAACGGATCAGAATCCCTTCGACACTGTGGATACACAACGAAAATTTGCAATGCTAACTAATATCACCTTTGTCTCTACCTTATCGTACACAAATCCGCTCGTCTCAGATCAACATTGGGTTTGACAACCTCCGTGGGCTTCAACAAATTTGGGCATAGGGTTTTTCGGGCTCCAACGCTCGAGCAAACTAGACAGAGAAAAAAATAAATTGGGTACGTTTCTCCTCAAGCAACTCACCTTTCACTTTTGCACCTCTTTTTCCAGAGACCTCCTCCTCTCTTCTTTTTGAGAACACGCAAATGTCAGAAACCTTCGAACTTTTGGCTCCAAATTTAACCAATGCAGGCTTCCTCACGTACATAGATGCTCAATTCTTTCTTCCTTTGAGTGCCTCTTACACTCTTCGTGTAGCTCTGTGAATTCATTTTCAGCGATCAAGATTCTTTTCTCCTCAAGCTCGCATACCACTTGTTGGGTAGAGCAAGCAAAACATAGTATAAACAAGCAAGATTAAACACATATTAAACCAATCACAATAAACACACAATTAACATAGTGATTTATGTGGAAACCTAATGAGGGAAAAAAACATGGGCAATGATAATCGTTATTATTTTTATTCAAGGGAAAATTGCAATAGCCAACCCATCCATATAACCATCCTCTCCTCTCATACATACAACACCTCATTTTGCACTCAGGCGCTCACTACACATTGCACTCAGACCTCTATGAGTATGCTCTCATATATAACATCTAGCACTAAGTTACACAACTGATCCGAATAGATCACATAATTACACAACAATTCATAAATAGATTGCATACATGCGTCTGCGTAGTAAACTACAACACATGCATACTATGAACCCCTTCCAAATGCTAGAGATCGAACGCTATAAAGAAAAACGAAGAAAAAAAACATCCGACCTCTCCCCGTCGCCAAAAACTTATGCGATCCACTTACGATTATCTAAGCTGTAGAGGGTTGTGCCATGCTTTTTGAGGGAATACACAATGTCTAGGGCTGTAACAACCCTATCCCTTGAGTTCCCTCGGTCAGGGACAACGTCTTTGATGACATTTTCTAGAAAGATGTTAAAGAATTCACGTGTCTCTTTGTAAAAGGTTTCGTTGATGTGCTTAATGCCTTTTATCCTCAGTAGTTGTCTCATGGTAGGGTTCGTTATGCCTTCAATTGTATCCCTCTATGCTCCACCCCATCTGATGCCACTACGCTGCTCCTTTCCCCAAACCCTTCACTCATGATGAATTGAAATAATTGTAATAGTAAAAACTTTTTGTTCTTTCAACTCATCATAGGTTGATTTATAATCCTTGTAATATTTCTATATTTATTATTATGGTCATAATTATCATCTTCATATGTATCATAATAATCAACGAAATCATTTGTATAATTATTTTCATATCGAACATAATAATGATTATAAAATTTCAGTTTTTTTCATTGTTTAGTCCTTAAATTTTAATTATTATTTCAATTCTTATTTAAGTAATTTTAATTTACTTAACATATTTTATATTTATAAATAAAATTTTGTTTTAAATAATGAAAACAAGAAAATTTTGTTTTACGAAACTTCACATTTAACATCATATAAAATTTGTGTATATCTTCTTTTTGTTTTATAAATTTGTTATTTCAATTCTTCGGAATTTTGAAATATTGTTATATGTAATAGTATATATTTATTATAAATTTATTCCTATCATTGATGATGATGATGATTAATGTCCACTAAGATTGAATTGGTCTATCGGATCTTAAGAGGGTAAGTGATTACTTGTGATCTTTTAGAATGTTTATGTGCTCGAAAAACATTAAGAGAAGCTTTCCAAGATCACCATACTTTTGTTGAGTTAAGAGGTTAGGAAGGTTGGTAGTGTGATAAATATTTTGAATATGAGATCTAATACGGATATTGATAGGATGAACTTGAACTTCTATCATTATATATATATTTTAAATTTAACATTGTTAATAGTAGTTCACTTAATATATTTTTAGTATTCTGTCTGTAATTATAATATTTATGTTTAGGTCATGGCATATAAAATGTAATTCATTTAAGTAAAGCTTAGAATAGTAATTCACTTAATTTATTTTTAATATTCTTTCTGTATTTTATAATATTTATGTTTATATTTTGGCATATAAAATGTAATTCATTTAAGTAATGTTTAGAATAAATAGTAATATTTTTTTTTAAATATATATTTAAAAAATTATTTCGACGATTAGTTTTATTTTGAGGATAATGTTAATATAACATTTATTGTATAAATTATTATAAGTTGATTTTATAAATGTATCTAGTAAAATTATTCCATTGAGTTTATCTTGAGTGGTTGGGAGGAACCATTGTTAGCCTTTCCACTTCAATTCAATTCTCATACCTATTGTTACAATATTTATGTATGTTTTCAAATCTATTTGTAATAGGATAATCTATGAATTCCATATGAAACAATGCCTTAACCTAGACTTGGATACAAAGATTTGGACACTTTAGGTTTTCACAGGCATTCATGTTGGTGGTGGAAAGATGTTCAGAAATACAAATTCCATACCAAATATAATAATAGAGCCTTAACCTAGGACATGATTCTAAATAGAAGATTTGTTGGTGGTGGAAAGCTCTTCGGAAATACAAATTCCCTAGTAAATATAATAATAGAGACTTAACCTAAGACAAGATTCTAAATAGAATATTTGAGTGCCCTAGAATATGTAGCCTATGTGAATCCAATCTAGAAAAAATGTATATATCATCCTCCATTGTCACTTCACCAAGCAGGTTTGAAGAAAAATTCAAGATATTATAGGGTTGAAATCCAAATTAAAAGGGACTCAGTTGAAGATTCTTTAAGGAGTTTGCACAAGGACAAAGAAAAAATATCTTACAAATCCTTTCCCGTCACCATAATCTAAATCGCACATAAAAGAGAATCCCCTTCTAGGGAAAGAAACCCTACCATAAATTATACCATCATATCTCGAGCCTAATGATGGATTGTTCATATTAACTGTGAAATTACAATATATTGCAAGGAATTTTCCCAAAAAAAATCTATTTAGGGCATGCAGTACTCCCCAAAACCCCTCTAGGGGGGGATCCAATGAATCCTGCCACCCTCCTTGAACCCTATAGAAACATATGTGGGGGTGAAATCCCCCCCACAACCCCATGTTATGAATTGGGATCAAAACACACTAGAAAGAAGACCTCTGAATCTAAAAATAATCAGGCTCCACAACCAACATGTATAAATTGGTTAAAACAATGGAATGGAAAGTCAAGAAGAAGAATTATTGTACTTGTAGTGTGCATCTCATTAGTATTTTTCTCCCTCAAAGAGGTAAGTGAATAATAGTGGATCCCTTCTGTAATAGGATCTATTTTATGATGTTGTGCTGCCTCAAGGGATTTCATAGTAAAGTTAGATTTTTTCTATATTGTTCTCTGCATATTGTGTGGTGATTGTATTTTCATATCTTTGGAACTTAATATTTTGTATTAGATCACTTTCTTTGGCCACAAAAAGAGGGAATTTTTTTTCTTTATTTTTGTAGATTTCTTCAAGGAGACAAGAGAAATATTTGACACTCTAGACAATTCATGTAGTTTTCTATGCATAATTTGAATAAATTTGTTGTGTGTCTAAGTTCCTATTGGAAACAAAATGATTTCTTAAAAAAATCATCTGAAACATAGCCGAGAATTGAAGTTATAGTTATTTTAAAATGTTATATTTCTAGAGTTTTTCAATGAACAACCACATGATTTTTGTTGCAGGTGGAGACGAATTTTCCCAAAAAAAAATCAGATATGAGTCCCTCTTTCAAAAATATCCCATTTCAAAATAAAATCATCTAAATAAGAGCTATGTAAGTGAATATATCATCGATTTAAAATTGACCATTTTCTAGAGTCTTTGTGATGGTAGAGAAGAGATCATAAATTTTCACAAGATGCTTTTATTTCTACCAAATCAGTTCCATTGGATAGAAAATTTTAAGAGATTTATTTTGGTTTACTATATGTGGTGTTTCCAATAAATATTTAACTTGTCATGGGACTTCAATGACAATTTTAAGACTTAAGGAAAAATTTAAAACAAATTTACAACATGCTCAAGAAAGTGTTTAAGAAAGTGTTAAACCGATCACAGTTACAAGTTAGAAGAAGTATATTATGTAAGACACAAGGTACTATAATCAATCATCCTCTATTTGGTATGATTTTGAGACCAATTGTAATGATTTATATATGGATAGTTGTCATTTCTTGGATGACAATCACTTCCATCTTCTGTTTGAGAGCTCTACTCCACCTCATGTAGAGTCGAGCCTTGAGGGAAACAAAATATTTCTCTACACATTCTTGTTCATGTTTATTATTATTATTCTAGTGGATGATTTTTTGGCCGGTTCTATATATTTTGATCCACATGAATATTGTTGATTTTTGGAACATTATTTTCAACTAGCTACGATGTTTCTATATCTTTAGTGTTGAGTTCACATGTTACACTATTATATAATGAATTATTGAGTATGACCAATGTATATGCTTCATTTTTAATGACCATTTCCGAGTAATCCACCCATAGCAATTTTGTAATCTTGTAAGTTTCTTACATTTTCAACAAATATCTAAATAATTCTTATTCTTTCAATAATGATCACAATGGAAATGTTGGATTTTAGGTATTTTATATTGACCTAGGGCCAATGAAGATGAATTTTACTGAAGGAAATGGGCACTCAATAACTAGATTGGTTTGGAATAATCTAGAAAGTGAAATATGACTTCCATTTTGTCTCAACTACTCATTATCCATATTTTCTTAATGATTTCTTCACAATGTGTGATGATGGGACTAGAAAGTGCAAGCATAGCTTGATTATGGAAAAAATCATCTTTATTCAAGTCTTGTCTTGAGCTAACATTAGTGATTTGATCATTTGTTAGTGACTAATAGGAATCATTCTCAAATTCAAAAGGACAACTTTTTTGAAAATGGACTACTTTAGAATGATGATTTTTTTGTTATATTTCAACTGGTTGGAGTTGTGATTGAAGCTCCAAAAATTCAATTATGTCCTATACATATTGAAAATAGTTTATAACATGAGTGAGAGTTTCTTTGTAAATTGTGACCATATTTTCTATAATAGAGGCTATTAAAGTATTCAATAATAACTTAGACCTCAAAAGGATTCTTGCAAATCCACAACAATTCAAACTCAATAAATGGAGGGGGTTGTATTCTACTGAAAATGCACCCATTTACAATTTAATTCAAGTTAATTTCAAAAATCTAAACTTACAAAAACACTATCTTCAAGTTACAATTATTATTGATTATTGAGTTCAATTGATCTATGGGATTGAATGTGTCATTGGCGCTTTCAGTCTACTTAGTATTTAAAAATATACACATGTTGGTATGGTTGTTGGTATGGTTCCCTAGGTTTCCTGTGACCTCAATGAGGTCCAATGATAAAATAAATATAGAATTAAACCCAAATGGAAAAGTGAGTAACCACCAATGAAAATTAATTGCAGAGACATATATAGAGTAGTCATAAAATGTGAACTCTCCATTTCTGTTATCCCACAAAAGATTTCAATACCACTTGGGTTCTTCTTTCACAAGCTCCCTCCATTCTCACTCCAATAAATATTCTTTTCTTTTGTATCTTTATACATTAGGGAAAAAAATCGAGGGGACAATCTAGCAGTAATGGATTAACACTATTAAAACAAAGATTCTTGAATTGGGATTTATCCGAGACACACTCGAGAATTTATTTCCTTGTTTTCAGTTAAGAGATCTAGAGAGTATAAGAGAGTGAAACATATTCAATTAGGCACGGTCCTAGGGCCTTGGTCCAAAGAATTAAAGTAATAGGAAAATAAAGTATGAATGTGGAGGCCTCTTTGTCGCATGTCGAAAAAGCTCGAGACTATTGAAAAAAATTATTGGAAGAGTGGTTCTATGATCCTATTCATGATCCTAGATTAAACCTATGATGGAAATAGTATGCCATTCTTTAGAAATAACCACGTGAATTTATAAAATTGTATAAAGAAAAAAAAATCATAAATGCATTTACTATTGACAATTTTTGACATGATTAGGCATTGTCCAATTCATATAATTACATAACAAATTGGAAGCAAAGCATTCTATTAAGAAAATTGTTGCAGTGTAGAAAATTCATTTGTTGAAGGTTGAGAACCTCTTACCTTCCATATATTTTTGATAATTGTAAATATGAATGAAACAAATCATGCAAGGATGTGCATATCATCATACAATAAAATAAACAAAGAAGTGAGAGATGTCATCTAGATGTTGGAAAGACCTCAAGAATCTTGTGTTTGGTCAATGCATTGGTATCTCTTGCACCATTGGAAAAAACAACAAAAATCATAGTAGTCCAAGAAGATATGTCCAAACTTATGGGACTCTTTTTGGCCAAAATTTCTTCAAGGATTCCCACAAGAAAACCTTACACTCCCCACTCTTTCAATTTGACACCTTCTTTCTTGGCGAAGAGACACATTTCTGTGAAAGTGTTATAGATCATGGAAAAGGATTCCATGATGAAAAAACTATGTAAAACTAAAAATATCACATACCATTTAGCAGATCCCAAACTCATTTTTGGGCATATGTCACCAAGAAACTAGCTATGTCATATACATAAATTTTGAAATTTTCTCTCAGTTTTATCATTAATTCTATGATACCATTAATTTATTATATCCACCTTTCTTGAAGGATCATATAATCTTTGTACTTCACTCTAAAACCAACTTAAATATACCCTACATATGAACCAATATGAAATCCAAACAACAACATACCATACCATGCATAAATTATAAAAATATGCATAACTATACCACAATGTACTCATGCACAAAAACATAAATTAAGCATATATATAAATAGACATAATACTAATAAAATAAACACATAACATAACACTTATCCCTATGTAAAATCACCAACTAGTTGCAGACCTCCAACATTCTACCTAGCAATAGACATGCTATTCTAGCACCCTCATAAGTACATCACCCCCGAGTTGTGGCTATGACTCAACCAAGAAAAATGATACATAAACCAATTTGTGTCTCATGGTCAACACAACAATGATTAATAGATGGTACCAAACTCCAACATCAACTCCAACCTATAGCCTCACATTGCCCACCAGCATGCACAACCCAAGGAAATGTACCCACTTCTCTGCAGTGCAGTCCATGAGGTTGTCCTACATTTTTTTGAGCCCTCTAGGTTGAACAATAAGTATAAGAACATGTGGCCCCAAGAACTCTCTTTGGACCCAGAAGGATGCATGCACCCTCTAGGCCTCACACTTAAGGAAACCAATTCACATCAATTCTCTCTAAAGGGATCCATCCTTTCGTAAGGTAACAATAGAAAAATTGTACAACCAAATCCACCTAGGATCCAAAGGGTTCACAATTTCAGATGGTTATAGTGCCTCCTCAAATCAAACTAAACAAGCAATGGTAAGAGTGACAGAATGAGTGAGAATTATTGAATCTTCCATTCAAATCAAGGTTGAATATACATGCTCTGTTTTTGACATGTGGCACTCAAAGAACTAATCACCCACTACTTGGGAGCTACTTATCCCACTTGATAAATTAGAATAAACTATAACATAATAAATTAGGCTATAACATAGGCTTAATTTAAAATTTGACTTAGCTACCCTATCTTAGACCCCTTTCCTAAGAAATTATCCCCCTTTCTTTTTTTTTGATTTCTAGACTCCCATACTCTCTCTGTGACATCCCCCAAAAATAAAATATTTTTATTTTTGTGTGCTGGAAATTTATTTCCGTTTTTGGCAAATTCGAATCTGGAAAATTTTTGCCATTTATGACAATTCCGAATTCTGAATTTAATAATTGTATTTAATTATTGTGACTGTTGGGCAAAGATCTGTTTGGACTCAACTAACTATTTGACTATGACACTTGTATCACAACATAATATTGATATTAATTGCAAGAGGACAAATGGAACAACAATGTTAAAATCAGCTGACCATGACTCCATGAGTGGAGAACATGTTGGAATTGCCTCTAGGTTGATTATGAGAAGTGGTGTAATGTACCTCAAAAACTATCACACAAAAAAAAAAGTGTTTGTACATCTATCCATGAAAAGTTCTAAGATTTCAAGCAAGTAAGCTTTTTGTTATAAGACTTGAGTCTGAAAATTTGTTAGAATCCTTACTGTCGTCGGCTGTCCTCACCATTCAACTTAAAGTTTCCTAATCGACGATATAACAGTGTTTATTCTTCACTTCAATGTTTATCTAAGATCCCGTAATATATAATTACTTTTCTATCTGTTTGTACCTATAACACTACCACAGTCTTAACAATACAAGTGACTTTGGGATTTTATGGCCAAATCCCTACATAAAAATACTACCATATGTTTGTCATTCAAACGACTTGTAATATGGTCTTGTAATGCCCCATATTCTCACCTTAGGTAGTTAGAACATTGTTGTTTACTAATCTTAATAATTCAAAGTTTAGCATTTGTTTGGAGTCAGTTAGACTTGGTTAGACAATGAGAT
>JZKD02S1687408.1:329118-344188 GCA_000966675.3 Picea glauca | reverse complement strand
CAGATGTATTATAACTATATATAGATACAGATTTCCTTCACACATATTCCTCACATAAAAAGATACTATCATTCAATTAGATTAATTTAACACAATTAGATATAATCACCCAATAGATACATGACATCAATCACACGTAGCCATTCAAAATAGAGAAGGGTAGATCAACATATCTGAATCCAATCCACGGAAAGACAAAGGGAACAACCACGTTCCTCCCAACCATAGAATAGGGCAGCCAAAGTCACTTTCCTGATTCACCCCCTAGCCTCACCATGAATCCATGAGGGAAAACTTGGAAACTCCTCCCCAGCAATGTCCTTCAATTCCAACAGTTATCCTCTTGCCTCACACTTACTCAACAGTGCTCATAACAGCAAGGAAAATCTGTTTCAGTGGGCTCCTCTTGCCTCACACTCAATCCGTAGTGTTCATAACAACAAGAGAGCTCAAAAATCCTTTCCCAACATACCTGGCAGCGTCCTGCCTCCTCGCATATGCTATTTATCAATTTTTTGCCTGGGTATTTTTCCCTCCTTTGGGGATTTTTGCAGCTCTCTTAATCCTTGACATTCAAGGGATGTCAATCGCCAAATCTTTGATTTTTCACTTTTCATAATCATCCTAGAGGTAGTTCCAACATGTTCCCCACTCATGGAGTCGTAGTCAACTGATTTTAACATGGTTGTTCCATTTGTCCTCCTGCAACTAATATAAATATTCTATTGTGATACAAGTGTCATAGTCAAATAGTTAGTTGAGTCCAAATAGATCTTTTCCCAATAGTCACAATAATTAAATACAATTATTAAATTCGAAATTCAAAATTACCGTAAATGGAAAAAAAATTCCATATTTGAATTTGCCAAAAACAGAAATAAATTTCTAACACACAAAAAAAAAATATTTTATTTTTGGGGGATGTCACAAGTGGAAAATCAAATATTTCGCCACTAGAAGCCCCTGAAAATCAGGGATTAAGAGAGCTGCGAAAATCACCAAAGGAGGGAAAAAAGACCTAGGCAAAAATTGATAAATTGCATATGCGAGGAGGCAGGACGCTGCCAAGTGTGCTGGGGAAAGGAATTTTGAGCTCTCTTGCTGTTATGAACACTATGGATTGAGTGTGAGGCAAGAGGAGACTACTGAAATAGATTTGCCTTGCTGTTATGAGCAATGTTGAGTAAGTGTGAGGCAAGAGGATAACTGTTGGTATTGAAGGACATTGCTATTGAGGAGTTTCCAAGTTCGCCCTCATGGATTCATGGTCAGGCTAGGGCGTGAATCAGGCAAGTGAATTTGGCTTCCTTGTTCTATGGTTGGGAGGAATGTGGTTGTTCCCTTTATCTTTCCATGGATTCGATTCAGATATGCTGATCTACCCTTCTCTATTTTGAATGGCTACGTGTGATTGATGTCATGTATCTATTGGGTGATTATATCTAATTGCGTTAAAGTAAACTAATTGAATAATAATATCTTTTCATGTGAGGAATATGTGTGAAGGAAATCTGTATCTATATATAGTTATAATACATCTGCTGGAATGTTCACATCTGATTGATGAAGTATATATATATATATATATATACATATATATATATATATTTGTTACGGAAAATGAAATTACCTTTATGAATGTAATTTGTTTGTCTGTTGTCATGAAATTCGTAATAGACATCTAAACTCTTATGGAATAAAATTCACATTCATGTATATATACTAGATGCACAGATCTAGTATTGTTAACATATAATACATTGATTAAAGAGAATCTAAGTGAATATAATAGAAATTACCTTATACGAAAAATTGTTATCCTATTGTACCCTTTTATAGAATATAAGTGTATAAAACTCATTAGTTAGACCTTCGAAATTCTGTTAGGTAAATGGATATTGAATCCTTCCACACCTACTGTCTCATAGAACGAAAGTAAGGACACCAGTAAAGGGAAAAAAAATTGGAAAGTTAAGGAGATCTGGAAAACCCCTTTTGTTTATCAAATGTTAAACAATCATGAGAACCGACACCTATTAGAAGTTTTTTTTAATTCTTTCCTTGTTTTGTTTAGAACGGTCTACCCTTTCCATGGTTAAGGTTTATGACGAACTTTAGGAAAATTATGAAACCCCGAAGTGCTAATCCTTTTTCCCTTCTTTCGCATTTCGGGAGTAGTTGGAGGATTGGTTTGGGCATTGGAAACCATGAAACCCTGAACCCCGAAAATTCTGAAATGCGGGTCTCACCTTTTCTTTTTTTTTCACATTTTTGAAGTTTTTATATGTTGATGTTTGGACACCGGAACTCGTGAAGTTCTGAACCCCAAAATCCCGAAATGCAGGTCTCACCTTTCCTTTTTTCGCTTTTCAGAAGTTTTTATATGTTTACGTTTGGACATCGGAACTCGTGAAATTTTGAACCCCAAAATCCCGAAATGCGCGTCTCACCTTTCCTTTTTCACATTTCGGAAGTTTGAATATCTTGACATTTGGACATCGAAACTCACGAAGTTTCGAACCTCGAAATCCCGAAATGCGGGTCTCACCTTTCCTTTTTTTCATTTTGGAAGTTTGTATATGTTGTTGTTGGGTACTTGTAGTCACGAAGTCCCGGACCCCGAATCCCCAAAATGCGCGTCCAACTTTCCTTTCACGATCTGGAAATTGTGGTGTTTTGATGTTTTGACTTTTGAAGTCGTAGGATTTCGAACCCCGAAACCCCGAAGTGAATGATCCCACTTTAATTTTCGCAATTTCGGGAGTTGTTGTGTGTAGATGTTTGGTTTATGTACTCACGAAATCCCGAACTCCGAAATCCAAAAATGTTGGTCATTTTTTGCAATTTCGAGAGTTGTTGTGTGTAGATGTTTGGCTTCTGTACATGCGAAATCCTGAACTCTGAAATCCAGAAATGCTGGTCACTTTTCACAATTTTGGGAGTTGTTGTGTGTTAATGTTAGGTGTTGTACTTGCAAAATCCCCAACTCCGAAACCCCGAAATGTTGGTCACCTTTCGTGATTTCGGGAGTTTTTGTTTGTTGATGTTGGGTTGTTGTACTCGCAAAACCCCGAAACTCTCAAGTGTTGGGCCCACAGTCTCTCTGTATTTCAGATCTTCAGAAAATAGCATGGTCCATTGTTTTTTTCGGCATTAGTAATCGCCGAAACCTGGTTAACCTCTGTTTTCCAAAAAAACTATAGTAACATGGTAGGAATGTTTGTTATAGGAACAACTCTAATAATGTAGTGAGTGGACCAGTAAAAGAATGTTGGAAAGTCTTCATTCCAAATGGAGGTATGGAAGTAACAGACTGTATTTCAAGTCATTTGTATTGAAAACATATGGTAATATTTTTATGTAGGGATTTGGCCATAGAATCCCAAAGTTACTTGTATTGTTAAGACTGTGGTAGTGTTATAGGTACAAACAAATAGAAAAGTAATTATAGATTAGGGGATATTAGATAAACATTGAAGTGAAGAGTAAACACTTTTATATCGTTGATTAGGAAACTTTAAGTTGAATGGTGAGGATAGCCAACGACAGTAAGGTTTCTAACAAACTTTCAGACTCAAGCCTTATAACAGAAATCTTACTTGCCTGAAATCTCAAATCTTTTTATGGATAAATATACAAACAAGTTTTTTTTTGTGTGACATCTTTTGAGATACATTACATATGGTATTAGAGAAAAAGTTATAGCACTGGGCCTGAACAGGGCCACATTAAATGCTTAGTATATATTTTGATTTATGAAAAAACTAATAAATCTTGTGGATTTAGACCGAAAGCCTTTTCGGTTTTGTGTTGAATTATGGCAGCTCAAGAAGGTGCATAAATTAGGATGGAAGAGAATCAGCAGCAAGGAACTCCTGGAGATCCAAGACAAAACAATGATGGAAGTTCACCCACAGAGGTGTTGGAAACAATGAGGAATCTTATTGTTGAACTACAGGTTTTCAAGGCCGACAATGAAAAATCGCAGAAGGCACAACAGGAACAACAAAAGATAAATGAAGTCCTGCTGCGTAGTATAGTAACCAAGAAAATCCCAAAATATGATAACCATGAGGAAGAGGTCAGCAAAAGGGCCTCCAAGAATTCTAGTGTGAAGATAGAAAAAGGAGACAGTTCGTTTGAAGGGACACCTTCAACTGAAGACAAAACCATACCAGACAAAAAAAGAACACAAATCGACCACCTTGAAGGAGAATTTAAAAAGATTAAACCAACCACTTTTGATGGAGAATCCAGGATAGGAGAAGAAACCAAGGCATGGTTGTTGGACATAAAAAAATACTTCCAAATCTACAACTATTCCAGTAACATGAAAGTTAGAATGGCCATCTACAATCTAAATGGGAAGGCCAACATTTGGTGGTAGGACCTGAATGGCCAAGGGCCTAAAGGAGAAATAGTTGGAATGGTCCGACTTTGAGAAGTATTTTAAGAAACAATACCTTTCTGAAAGCTATTATGAAAGGAAGACGAAAGAATTTTATGAGTTACGACTCAGACAAATGATGATGGAGGACCTTATAAATAAATTTATGGAACTACTAAGGTTCATACCATACATCCAGGAGGATAAGGTAAAAATCCAATGATTCTTAAGCTATTTACCATAGTCCTACAGGGACATAATTGAGTTTGACAACCCCAAATCATTGAGTGAGGCATTCAAGAAGGCACGGATGTGCTATGACTAGTATAAACAGTGGGTAGAGTTTCCGAAGAACTGGAAGGATAAAAAGAAAGATGGAATAAACCAACGGAAGAAGGGATACCATCCAGCTCCTTATCAGGATGCAACAAAAAGTTTCCCAAGAAAGGATTTTCACTCCAATCATCCAAATATGCAAGGTAATGGTAAACTGGTAAACCTGGGAACGAAGAAGTTTGGGGACAACTCCCGGGAGCCATTAAAGTGTTGAGAGTGTGGAGAAACTCATCTAAGGAGGAACTATCCATGTTTAATTATAGAAAATAGAACTATTGTTCACAATTTACAGGAAGCCTCGACAGTGGGAGACATGGGCAGAAGTTTGCATTGGATAAATGAAACCATAGATGGTCAACAAGCTGAGCACCAGTCCTCGGTGGTAGAAATTGAA
Organism: Picea glauca; assembly: GCA_000966675.3. Classification (NCBI taxonomy): domain Eukaryota; kingdom Viridiplantae; phylum Streptophyta; class Pinopsida; order Pinales; family Pinaceae; genus Picea; species Picea glauca. The sequence goes on along the minus strand of JZKD02S1687408.1, from coordinate 339,071 downwards.
GGTAAAATCCATGACACTCGAATTTCTGTTTTAATTGACCCTGGAGCTATGTTAAGTTATATTACTCCCTATGTAGTAGAGTTGAATAAACTTAAGAAACAAAAGCACAAAAAATCTTGGCTTGTACAACTAGCAATAAGTACTGAAAGAAGAGTAGTTAACTTTATTTCTGATCTTGAGTTCAGCTTAGATGGTCAAAACATAAGGACCAATTTGAACATCCTACCACTAGGATCTTATGATATGATTATCGATATGGATTGGTTGGAACAACACAAAGCAGTACTAGACTGTTATACAAAGATAATTTTGGCATTGTTAGAACAGCCAAAGGAATACCAAAACCTGTGTCAATCAGACAAGTATCAGTGATGCAATTCAAGAAATGTATTAGAAAGGGATGTCAAGTTTACGCTATCCAAGTAACGAATCTATTAGAAAAAGAAGATAAGCCCAAGTTAGAATACTTTGTTGTCCTACGTGAATTTAGAGACATGTTTGTTGATGAGATACCAGAACTACCTCCTAGGAGAGAAATAAATTTCTCCATAGACTTATTACCCGGATCAACCCCTATCTCAAAATCACCCCACCGAATGAGTCTACCAGAACTGACATAATTAAAAATACAATTACAAGAATTGTTGGATAAAGAGTATATTAGACCAAGTGTATCGCCATGGGGAGCACCAGTCCTCTTTATGAAAAAGAAAGATGGTACTCTAAGACTATGTATCCATTATAGACAACTGAACAAAATGACCATTAAGAACAAATGCTCCTTACCGAGGATAAATGATCTATTTGATCAAGTTGGTGGGGCCAAGATCTTCTCAAAATTGGATTTATGATCCGGATATCATCAAGTTAGGATAAAGGACTAGGACATAAACAAAACAACTTTTCAAACAAGATACAAACACTACGAGTTTGTAGTCATACCTTTCGGACTCACTAATGCACCAGCCACATTTATGTGCTTGATGAACAACATTTCCAGCCAGTACTTATACAAATTCTTAGTAGTATTTATCGATGATGTCTTGGTCTATTCTAAAACAAAGGAGGAACATGATGATCACTTATGAAAATTTTTGCAAATACTAAGGAAACATAAAATATACGCAAAATTTGATAAATGTGATTTTTATAAAAAAATAAATACAATATTTAGGACATGTCGTTTCCTCGGAAGGTATTTTCGTAGACCCGGAAAAGATAAAAACCGTTATGGAATGGCCAGTACCTAAGGATGTGGCAGATATCCGATCATTCATGGGAATCACCGGATATTATCGCAGATTTATAGAAGGGTTCTCCACGATAGCCTACCCTATCATGTCATTACAAAAGAAAGGGACCAAGTTTAACTGGTCGCAAAAGTGTCAAGACAGTTTTAACAAGCTAAAATAATTATTGACATCAACGCCCATTTTGAAGGTAGCAGACCCAGACAAAGACTTCACAGGATGCGTTGATGCAAGTAAAGAGGGACTAGGTGGTGTTCTAACTCAGGAAGGGTACGTGATTTTTTATGAGTCCCAGAAATTAAAGGAACATGAGAGAAATTATGTCACTCATGACTTAGAATTGGCAGCAGTAATACATGCCTTAAAAATGTGGCAACACTATATAATGGGCACAAAATTATTACTATTGACGGATAATAGCGGAGTGAAATATCTTTTTAACCAACCAGACCTTAATGCGAGACAAGCAAGGTGGCTAGCCTTCTTGAGAGAATTTGACTTTGAGGTTAGACATATCAAGGGTAAGGAAAATAAAGTAGCAGATGCTTTAAGCCACAAAATCCATGGGTTATTTGAGATAAATATCAGCAAGGCGGAAAGTGATTTGGAACAAAGAATAAAAATGACAGGTATTAACGATGAAAATTACACTAAGATGATGGAAGAATTGCAAAACAGTATCACAAACTCAGATGAACTGGATATAAGTATCGACCAGGAGGGACTATTAAGATTTAAAAACAAACTTTACATACCAGATTCAACGAAGCTAAACTTAACTATTTTAGACAAAGTGCATAAGAAGTCGTATTCTCGCCATCCCGGCTACCAAAAAACAATAACAACACTCTGAAAACTATTTTACTGGCCTAACATGAAGGGAAAAACAACAGAATATTTGGCTAGGTGCCAATATTGTCAGTAGTTTAAGGCCGAACACCAGCATCCAACCGACCTATTACATCCATTACGAGTACCAGAATGGAAATGGGAGACCATATTGTTGGAATTTATAATAGGTTTGCCTAAAACTCAGAAACAAAATGACTCTATCGTGGTTTTAATCGATAAACTCAGTAAGTCTGCACACTTTATTCCTATAAAGTCTAATTTTAAAGCTATTAACATTGCTGAAATATTCATGAAAGAATTTTTTAGACTACATGGTATTCCTAAAATGGTGATTTCAGACAGAGACGTAAAATTCACATCCGCTTTTTGGAAGGAAATGTTTGCAGGGCTAAATACTAATTTGAATTCCAGTACGAGTTATCATCCACAAACAGATGGATAGACCGAAAGGATAAACCAAATCATAGAGGATATGCTCTGCATGTATGTAAGAACAAAACCGAACAAGTGGGAAGACTACCTACACTTGGTAGAATTTGCTTATAACAATGGGTACCAAACTTCGGTTAAGTTGAGCCCTTTTGAAATACTGTACGACAGAAAGTGTACAACTCCAATTAGCTGGGATAACCCAGCTGACAGACTCATGGTTGGACCAGATATGCTCCAAGAAATGGATAACATGGTAAGGAAGGTACAATAGAACTTGAAAGAGGCACATGACAGATAGAAGAGCTATGTGGATCAGAAAAGAAGACACTTGGAATTTCAAATGGGAGACCATGTTTATTTGAAGATCAAAGCCTGAAAAATCTCACTGAAGTTGGGGAACTATGCCAAGATGGCACCTATGTTTTGTGGGCCCTTCGAGATACTAGATCGAATTAGACCCGTAGCATATCATCTTGCACTTCCATCTAATCTAAGAATTCATAATGTATTTCATGTGTCTTTGCTGAAAAAGTATATTCATGACCCTACTCATATGATTGATTGGAACTTGGTGCAAGTGCAACTTGAAGGCGAGTTCCAGGTGTAACCCCTATGTATTCTAAACCGGAGAGAAATAGCACTTCTGAATAGATTCGTCACTCAGGTAAAGGTGCAATGGAAACACTTTAGCCCTGAGGAGGCCACTTGGGAATTGGAAGGAAATTTGAAGAAATCTCATCCAATCCTATTCCAGGAAAGGAATGAAAACTGAGGATAGTGTTTTATTGAAGGGGGAAAGGATGTGACATCCCCCCAAAATAAAATATTTTTATTTTTTTGTGCTGGAAATTTATTTCCATTTTTGCAAATTCGAATCTGGAATTTTTTTTCCATTTATGGAAATTCCGAATTTCAAATTTAATAATTGTATTTAGTTATTGTGATTGTTGGGTAGAGATCTATTTGCACTCAACTAAATATTTGACTATGACACTTGTATCACAACAAAATATTTATATTAATTGCAGGAGGACAAATGGAACAACCATGTTAAAATCAGTTGACCATGACTCCATGAGTGGGGAACATGTTGGAACTACCTCTAGGTTGATTATGAAGAGTGGCAAATAAGAGATCTAGCCACTAGAAACCCTTGAAAATTAGGGATTAAGAGAGTTGTGAAAATCAAAAAGGAGGGAAAAAAGACCCGAGAAAAAATTGACAAATAACATATGTGAGGAGGCAGGACACTGCCAAGTATGCTGGGGAAAGGATTTTTGAGCTCTCTTGCTGTTACGAACACTACAGATTGAGTGTGAGGCAAGAGGAGCCAGCTGAAACAGATTTGCCTTGTTGTTATGAGCATTGTTGAGTAAGTGTGAGGCAAGAGGATAACTATTGGAATTGAAGGACATTTTTGGGGAGGAGTTTTTAAGTTCACCCTCATGGATTCATGGTCAGGCTAGGGGGTGAATCAGGCAAGTGACTTTGGCTTCCCTATTCTACGGTTGGGAGGAACATGGTTGTTCCCTTTGTCTTTCTGCGGATTGGATTCAGATATGTTGATCTACCCTTCTCTATTTTGAATGGCTATGTGTGATTGATGTCATGTATCTGTTGGGTGATTATATCTAATTGCATTAAAGTAAACTAATTGAATGATAATATCTTTTCATGTGAGGAATATGTGTGAAGGAAATTTGTATCTATATATAGTTATAATATGACTGCTGGAATGTTCACATCTGACTGTTGAAGTGTGTATATATATTTTTTGCGGAAAATGAAATTACCTTCGTGAATGTAATATGTCTGTCTGTCGTCACAAAATTTGTAATAGACATCCAAACTCTTATGGAATAAAATTCACATTCATGTATATATACTAGATGCACAGATCTAGTATTGTTAACGTATAATACATTGATTAAAGCGACTCTAAGTGAATATAATAGAAATTACCTTATACAGAAAACTGTTATCCTATTGTGCCCTTTTATAGAATATAAGCATATAAAACTTATTAGTTAGACCTTCTGAACTCTATTAGGTAAATGGATATTGAATCCTTCCACACCTACTGTCTCACAGAACAAAAGTAAGGATACCAGTAAAGGGCAAAAAATTAGGAAAGTTAAGAAGATCTGGAAAACCCCTTTTGTTTATCAAATGCTAAACAATCGTGAGAATTGACACCTATCAGAAGTTTTTTTTTATGCTTTACTTGTTTTGTTTAAAATGGTCTACCCTTTCCACAATTAAGGTTTAGGATGAATTTTAGGAAAATTACGAAGCCCCGAAGTGCTAATCCTTTTTCCCTTATTTCGCATTTCGGGAGTTGTTGCAGGATAGGTTTGGGCATTAGAAACCACGAAACCCCGAACCCCGAAAATCCCGAAATGCGGCTCTCACCTTTTCTTTTTTTTTTTCATTTCAGAAACTTGTATATGTTGATGTTTGGACACCAAAACTCGCATAGTTCTGAACCCCGAAATCTTGAAATGTGGGTCTCACCTTTCCTTTTTTTGCTTTTCGGAAGTTTGTATATGTTGACGTTTGGACATCAGAACTCACGAAGTTCCAAACCCCAAAATCCCGAAATGTGGGTCTCACCTTTCCTTTTTCACATTTCGGAAGTTTGTATATGTTGATGTTTGGACATCGGAACTCACGAAGTTATGAACCCCAAAATCTTGAAATGCGGGTCTCACCTTTCCTTTTTTGCATTTTAGAATTTTGTATATGTTGTTGTTGGGTACTTGTAGTCACGAAGCCTCGGACACCGAAGCCCTTAAATGCAGTTCACAATTTCCTTTCGCGATCTAGAAATTGTGGTGTTTTGATGTTTTGACTTTTGAAGTCGTAGGATTTCGACCCCCAAACCCCGAAGTGATTGATCCCACTTTACTTTTTGCAATTTCAGGAGTTGTTGTGTGTAGATGTTTGGCTTCTGTACTCGCGAAATCCCGAACTCCAAAATCCCAAAATGCTGGTCACTTTCGCAATTTTGGGAGTTGTTGTGTGTAGATGTTTGGCTTCTGTACTCGCAAAATACCGAACTCCGAAATATCGGAATGCTGGTCACTTTTTCGTAATTTCAGGAGTTGTTGTGTGTTGATGTTAGGTGTTGTACTCGCAAAATCCCGAACTCCGAAACCCCGAAATGATGGTCACTTTTCACGATTTTGGGAGTTGTTGTGTGTTGATGTTGGGTTGTTGTACTCATGAAAACCCAAAACTCTGAAGTGTTGGGCCCACAGTCTCTCCGTATTTTGGATCTTCGGAAAATAGTGTGGTCCATTGTTTTATTCGGCATTAGTAATCGTCAAAACCTATTAACCTCTGTTTTCCACAAAAACTGTAGTAACATGGTAGGAATGTTTGTTATAGGAACAACTCTAATAATATAGTGAGTGGAACAGTAAAAAAACGTTGGAAAGTCTTCATTCCAGATGGAGGTATGGAAGTAACACACTATATTTCAAGTCATTTGTATTGCAAACATATGGTAATATTTTTATGTAGAGATTTGGCCATAGAATCCCAAAGTTACTTGTATTGTTAAGACTGTGGTAGTGTTATAGGTACAAACACATAGAAAAATAATTATAGATTACGGGATCTTAGATAAACATTGAAGTGAAGAGTAAACACTTTTATATCGTCGATTAGGAAACTTTAAGTTGAATGGTGAGGACAACTGACGACAATAAGGTTTATAACAAACATTCAGACTCAAGCCCTATAACATAAAGCTTACTTGCTTGAAATCTCAGAACTTTTCATGAATAAATGTATAAACAAAAAAAAAAATTGTGATAGTTTTTGAGATACATTACACTCTCATACGAGTTAGTTAGTAGTGATGAATTTTCTTAATATATATCCATATTTTTAGCATACAATCTCTTCAACCTAATATAACACAAGCACTCTGACCCAAAACATATATACATAACCACTTTGTCTCAAAACATTCTGGATTAATGCTTTATAAAACATGTATACATTTACAACATAGGGTTCAACTTGGGGGCGTTAGAGAGCCACCAATTTTATGGATAATCCTCATCGTATAAAAAGCATGTATGTATTTCCCCAAACCCTAAATCCCAAAGCATGAAAAAACATATATGGTATTTCCCCAAACCCTAAATCCCAAAGTGTGAAAAAAATTATGAAAGCTGGGCCTCAAATGACCAGTAGTAGAGCTAGTCATGCGTAAGCCAGATTGTACATAATCAATACATTATCCTTCGAGTTCACTACTTCGAGCTTGATAAATATACTACCCCTTCTTAGCTCATCCCCGTGATTATTATTTTAGAAGATGGCTAAACTTAATCTTATCAGTGTTCATCACTATCAAAATATAACTTGAAAATGATCGATTGAAAAATATAACGCGTCGTGCATAAATACATGCATTATTCATAGGAACGTGAGTTCCAGCTCAAGATCTAGTTGAAGAGGGATTGAAGCAAATGACATGATCTTCTCCAATTTAGAATACTGTATTCATAAGGCACGTGTGGAATATCGGTGCATCGTTTTCTATTGAATATTATGGTTTTAAGATTGCAGGGTTTTTGTTTTGCGCACGAGAAAATATGGAACACGGGAAGAGAGGGGAGCCCTAAAGGAACGTGCAAGTAAAGGAAGATGAGAGGCAAGAGATCGAACCTCTAAGAGCCAAAAGAGCAAAGATTAACTACTAGAGAGTGAAACACTTGGTAACCATAGAGAATGGCAGAATAACATAGATGGGCACAAGGAATCAATCAAGTACAGAGACATTTCTACACACGGTAGTGAAAACACCCAAGGGAATAAACAAGACATTGACATTTTTGGACAAGGCAACAAATCATGGACTGAAATATGCTCTTTTCCTTAGTCTAACAATTCTGTTGGAGAACTCCCATGATCTTAAGCCATGACACTATATACAATTATTATAACTTTATTTAAAACCTAAGAATTATGAACACTCTTATAACATTATTACAATGCATCATAATAGATATCATCATGATATATCTTTTATTTATAAGACATATATATAAATACATGATCTATGATCTTTGGATTCATCTTCCAAAATGTTTCTTGGACTAGTAACTAGATTTTATAGCTCTAACATATTAGGCTTTGGAAGAAATATAAACATATTTCAAGAAATCTTTAAACTGTGATCCATTATCACTTAATAAAATAACATATTAGTGTGATCATTAAATAATTAATAAAATTATACTTGAAGATTATATAAATCAAGCCACCAAATAATTTAAATTAAACAAGACATTATTGTAATCATTAAATGGTGATATTCTTACTAAAATTATATAAGTCAAACAACCAAGCTGCTTTAATGTTTTTGGAATTTACCTTATTGTAAATCTTAAAATTACTTTAACATCTTTTCAATTTACCTTTTTATAAATCAATTAATGTAAGCACTTTTTTATTCTACATTACCAAGTAACCTTTTAAACAATATGGTTAACATATTTTTATATTTATTTTATTATTTTAATATATATTTATGAAAATTTTAATAACTAGTTTTTTAATTAATTGATGATTGATACTATGCTATTTATTTATGTAGTTTCAGTTTTATTGATGATTGATGCTATGCTATTCATTTCTCTAGTTTCAGTCTCATTTCTTCATCTTTGTGAGCATCACCAGATGCAATGAGTGCTAAGTGGACTATTCAAACCATGAAAATTATTGCTGAGTTGCCACTAATACTCATGGATACAGGTCATAAATTAATGACTTTCATGAAAATTATTGGTCACTTGCCACTATTACTTATGGATATGGGTCATAGACTAATGACTTACACTACACAATTAATCCCAAAAATGATATCTAAGTCATCTTTTATTTATCTGAAAATTAATATTCATTCATAATATTTTACTAATATTTTATTTATCTCAAAATTAATATCATTCATAATCAGTTTACTAATTTTATATAGATAAATATATTTATGTAAGAAGAACTTGAAATGTGTAGATATTTATGAAAGTCTATTATCAATATTAATAATAATCACAAAATTAATTTTTATGATAGTTTATTTTTCCTTACAAAACAAAGTTATCTATCTACTTATTTTTTGAAATTTCGATGAAATAAATATTCTTGAAATAAACTAATTATAACGTATATAATTTTCGTATATAATTTAAACAGATAGAATTGTAAAAAAATAATTATTAAAAAATAATTAAATTAAATTTGTCTACTTTTAAATCTACCCTTTTCTTTAAAGACTTAAACATTTATGGTAAAAAAAATTCACATTTACTAAACTTATTAATTCATCTTTATTTCTCTGAAAATTAACAGCTCTCCAGAAAAAGGAACTTTAGAATACGCAGGCATTGATAAAAGCTCGCTATGAACCTTAATAATAATTATAATTCAAAATCTATGCAAATGGGGGGCTAAGGAGCAATCACGTAGCTAACCTTTATATATATAACCACAGGCGAGACAGCCTCTGAACATGCATTCCTTCTTTTCAAGATCCTCTATTCAACCATTCCGTTTCGATGGGAGGCGTGTTGGCTTTTTGAAATTATCCAGGTGTTCATGTAAATCTTGAAATGGTCTGGATGTTCTTGTAAATCTTGCAAGATATGTTCAAGATCTGGGCGTTCTTGTAGATAGCTTATTTAAATGATCCGAGTGTTCTTGTAAATCTTGGAAAGGCTAAATCTTCCACTTCGTCTTCAGATACCCTATTGTCTCTTTTGTTAAATATATTGTATCCTCAACAGACTAACCGTACACTGCCAGCTGTACTGGACAGTTGTACTTTCTATTTCTGTCTTGCTTGAGCATATATAAGCTCAACTATTTCCTATTGTTTGTAACTCTTCAGTACTTCAACTTACTTCAGTTCTGTTCTTTACTTCTTCATACATTTGAATATACTATTATTTTCTCTCTGCATTTCTCTGTCCTTCACAATTTATCATGGTATCAGAGCTACAGCAGTAAGCCTCTTCACACAGTCGGGAGAGCAACTCGATCCTCACAGCGTAGAGCCTCACGGATATTGAGAGCACGCGTCACAGACTTTTCACAAGGTTTGGAAAGTTGTCTGCAATACTCTTTAAAGATCGTCGTGAGAAGTTAGCGGAGGAAGCAGAGATCGCAGAAGAAGAAACCTGCACAATTTTCTCAAAGAATCGTCAAAGATTGACGCAAAAGAGCTGCAGAACGAAAGAAGTTTAAAGAACTTGAAGATTTCGCTTCAATTCGTTAAAGATTCAAGGAGAAGGCTGAATCGTTTAAAGATTTTTTAAAATAGCTCAAATCTGTCAAAGATTGTAGCAGATCACGAAGAAATCGTGAATTTCTTTCAAATCTTTGAAAGATTCACGAATCTTT
>JZKD02S1687408.1:289702-315251 GCA_000966675.3 Picea glauca | reverse complement strand
TGTTAGAATAAATTATAATTATTTTTTTAAATATATATTTGAAAATATCTTTGAACAAGTAGTTTTATTTTGAGGATAATGTTAATATAAAATTTATTGTATAAATTATTATAAGTTGATTTTACAAACATATCTAGTAAAATTATTTCATTGGGTTTATTTTCAGTGGTTGGGAGGAACCATTGTTACCCTTTTCACTTCGGTTGAATTCTCATACCTATTGTTACAATATTTATGTATGTATTCAAATCTATTTGTAATAGGCTAAGATATGAATTCCAAAAACAATGGATTATATGGAGAGACTTGGACCTCAATGAGGAATATGTTGTGAAGTGGACCTCCTCCTACATAGATAGTTGTAGAGATGCAATTTTTTCATAGACTTGGATACAAAGTTTGAGACACTTTGATAATCCCTCAGGTGGTTAGGTTTAACCTAGACTTGGATACAAATCTTTGGACACTTTAGGGGTGGAAAGCTCTTATGAAATACAAATTCCATACCAAATATAATCATATAGCCTTAACCTAGGACATGATTCTAATAGAATATTTGTTGGTGGTGGAAATCTCTTCAGAAATACAAATTCCTTACTAAATATAATAATAGTGTAACATCTTGCTCTCGCGCACACTGAGCGGACTTATCCTTTGAGGACACTTGTGTGCAAGTGATCCAGGTCATTATACTATTGGTTGTTTTGATTATGATTATGAGATATTATGGATTTGATTATATGTTATTTTGTTGTATTTACATCGACATGTGCTATTGATTAGGTTCTCCTATGTGTGCATGACTTTGGACGTTGAGGATGTTGAAGCATCGACGAAACTCCTTGGACTCCAGATCGAGTCAGGGAGTGGATTGTTACAGTTTGAATGTTGTTGATATGATATATGTACATGTGATTAGATATTATGATGTTGATTGTTATTGTTGACATGATTCGTTGATGGATGCACGCTAACGATAGCTTGCCAACCAGACTCACATTTGCAGTAAAAGGGTTACACACGACAACCAGAGACATTGAGGGAGAGGTGTGGCAACATCCCTGCCACAACCTACTAGCACTCTCGTCGTGGCTCGAACTATAGGTTAACGATTACTTAGTTTGAAAGACACGTGATGTCATGAGGGAAGACAGTGACAGTTTCTCACGATGATTCTAAGGGGCGTGCAATATGGCAGGGTCCTTATTCCTTAGAGGCCCTTAGTCTCCCATAAGATCAACTCACCAAGTATCGACTCCAGAGGTTTGATGTCTACCAAATTAATTCAAAGGCGAGTGGCACCCTTGGAGCACATATTCCATCTTGAAGGGAACGTCGCGCGAATAAAAAAGAAAGAGGTGAGTGGCACCCTTGGAGAACGCAGTACGTCTTGAAGGGAACGTCGCGCAAATAAAAGAAAAAGAGGTGAGTGGCACTGTTGGAGCATGTAGTGCGTCTTGAAGGGCACGTCATGACTTTAACTATGGTAAGATAATAAACCTAATGCCTAGAAAAATATGCCTCCTTAGGACCTAGTCAACCATAAAATTTATAATGTGATAAGTAATGTTGAATAACAAATTTTCCCTTAGAACTATCGCCAAGCCTAGTGAATTGAAAACCTAGGTCTGAGTAGAACCTTTCAAGAAAAGAAAATGATTTAGACATGTTACAAGTAGGGGTTAAAGAAAATTCAAGCATTAATAATTAAGTGGAAATTTTAATGAAGGTTTAATTATTAAAATGAGGTAAATGGTTGTTTGTGTAAACTTGCTAGTTATGAAATTAGTTAAAAATAAAAGGGGAAACTAAAAAGTAAAAGGGGAAGCTAAAAGAAAAAGGGAATCTTAAATAAAAGAGGAACCTTAAAAAACGTGGCGGGGATGTCTAACTTAGTAAAGAATCTAGCCTTTGGAACTTTATAATTATGAAATCCACTAGGATTTGAGTAAGGTATAAGTCATTCAAGAATTGTAAGGGAATAATTGGACACTGAGGAGCGTTTTTAGGAACTAAGGTGGGTGTGAGAAATAGACAAATTTAATTAATTAATAAATTGATTTTCTGGTGCAACTAGGGGATCGGGTGACGTGTATGGGGGAGGTTTTCCTAATTGAATAAACAAAAAAGGAATCTAATGAGGGTTTGGAAAAGTAATGACTAAGAAACTCTATAAAAAGGATGGTGGAGGAGGAGTATGGATCATCATCTAGCTTGTGTAAGGTTACGTTGCCGAAATTTTATCTGGACTGAATTTTCTCTTGTGGGAGTTGGGATACCCAACTCGGGTAATGAGTGGTATCTTGACCTTGCGAGGTGAGATGGGAAGCCAAAATTCTTTGGTATTGTCTGTGCGGTCCTTTTGCGGCTCAGGGGGGCTTAGGGGGAAGAAGAGTACCCATAGCGTTGGCTGGGAGGTACCGGTGAGGTCGACAAGTGGGATCTGGATGGAGGAAAAGTGCGGGACAATGAAGTTTACTTCTTCGCCTCCAGTGAGAATTGGTTGCTTCAAAAGTTCAGTTATTATCTTTAAAAATGTTCATATTGTTGCTTCTAAAAGGTTCATATTGTTAGGCTTCCAATGTTCAGTTGAAGAATAAATTATAGTCTTGTATGTTGTAATCTCACTGCCTCCCTAGAGTTTTCCACTTACACCTTGTTACCTTACTCTCATGATATGATTTCTCTCACCAATCCTACACATTGTTGATTGATGTCGTAACTCTTCTTCTCAAAAGACATCACTATCGTTTTCTTCATGGAGAAACTCTATGGATTCCTCTGATTCCTTCATCTCCTTTGATTCTCTAAATAGTGATCCCTCGCCCTTCAGACAGTCAACTCTATTTACTGTTCAATTTGTTAGGGAATTGATACACAGTAGAGGAACCAAATTCTCTATCAATTTATTTTTCTCCAATTCTTTTTACGAGATATATGAATCTCTCATATTGAAGCCCAGCGTGATTAGTTCAAGACAAAAGGGGGTTTTGATCCGGCTCTTCAAGTGTAACAAAGTAGGCACATGGTTAGATTTCCTTTCTGAAAATTATAACATTTTTTTTTAAACAACTATTTTCTTTGTTTCAAAGCTCATCACTACTTCCTTGGTAAGACAAACCAAACAATCTTCATCCCTATTAATTTACATTCACAAACTACAAGACAATTTTAGACGTGTAGTGCCTGACATATAAACTCTCATGAACTCTCTTCTTGGCGCACTCGTTGGTGTTCAACACTTGCACTCGGGATTGGTATTTGGGATTAGAATTTAGACTTAATGATGGACACAACCCCAAAATTTTGAGCTATTGAATGATATAGGTAATTACTTCAAAAAATTCAAGGCATTTGTGTTAGAATTAATGATTAATTTAGGGATTGGTTTGGAATTCGTTGAAGATTTGTAGGAGTTGTTGAGATATTCTCTCAACCTCCATAGCTATGTTTGGGGTAAGTTGAATCTGAGTTCAACTATATATGTACGTATGTATGTGTGCAATAATATAAGTTAATTGTATGTGTATACTGTGTTCCTGTGCTCTCATGAATTTTAACATGGTATCAAAGCCTCGTCTGGCTTGATTCCCTCACGGGAAGGCCAGGAGAATGTGAGAGTTGTAGGTGAGAGTCTTACTACATTGCTGTGTGAAGGAGGTCGTTGTTCACGAGCTGTGCAATGCGCTGAAATTTGGGAAGGGCGCACGAGAGGAGAGCTCTCAAACTATACGTTGTCAAACTCTACATGTTCCGTTGAAGAGCTGTTGGTTGTTAATCGTAAACCCTTGGAGATTATTCTTCTGAGTGCGCCATACTCGACGCATTCGTACTCTCAAGGCTAGTGGATGCTGAGGCTGAAATTAGCAACGGTCGTTCGCGTGGCAGCCAATAGGCACTCCGTCACTGTTACAGCTCCCCCCAATGGAATATTGCACCAGCGGCTTATTATATGTTGTTTCCAGTGCAGGGAATTTTGGGTAATGCAGCCTGGATTGAAGTCACGAATTAGAGACCAGGAAAACAACCAGTGCTGGATTAGAGCTCTGGTTGATGACGAGAAGGCGCATATGATTTGAATTGGCGCAGTAAGATTGCTATCGAAATTTGAAATGTAAATTCAGTCTGTTTACATTTATTGTCGTGCACTGCCTATTTTTCCATTGCTTTCCAAATGATATATATATATATATTATGTGTGGTGTGTAGTAATGTTTAAATTTTTTTATATGTTTATGTAAAATAGGAACTTTTGTATCTTGCTATAAGTTGCAAGCCCCGGTTTCAAGAACAATTGTTCTTATTGGAAGTCACCTTGTATAATTGGATGTTGAGGACATTCTGTATCCAAAATGCTCTTATAGATACTGAAGGATATCCGAAAGAAAAAATCCAACAGATGGAGGCATGTTCATAGAATGCATCAATAATTGACATATTTTATCACGGAGGCCCCGATGAGCTAAGTTGTCAAATTGTCCACTGTACAAGTTCATGAATGATGGTCTGAAGCATTTATTCTTTAAATGAGTTGAATGGTAAGCTCGAAGAAGAGGAAGAGAGAGAGCGTAGTCCAGAGGCATCAGAGTGGGTGTAGCAGCTGATGAAGACCAGATCAGACAGAGATCTATGTGTGATTTGAGAATTGTAATATGTGGTTTATTTGTAATGTAATCATTAAGGGAGGGTGTTAGAATTAATGATTAATTTAGGGATTGGTTTGGAGTTGGTTGAAGATTTGTAGGAGTTGTTGAGATATTCTCTCAACCTCCATAGCTATGTTTGGGGTAAGTTGAATCTGAGTTCAACTATGTATGCACGTATGTATGTGTGCAATAATATAAGGTAATTGTGTGTGTATACTGTGTGCCTCTGCTCTCATGAATTCTTACAGTTTGTACATCTAGCAACCAGTCGATTGTCGTTTTCCCTAGTACTGCGAGCACACTAAAACCAAAAACGACAAGATGGAGCCCCTGCAAAACGTTGTGACTTTGGATCCAAAATTATGATAGTTTCTTAGTTGACTCTATTCACTGGAATTAAATCACCATATATTGTTCTAGTTGAAGGATAAATTTGTTTTAGTAATCCTGTGATGTCCATAGCTACCAATCGGTGGTTTAATTCTGTGTCCATCCAGTTGCCTCAAAATATTTGGGAGTGCATGTCATAGATTTCCATTCTTCTTTACTACATTCCTCATGTGCATTGCTGCTCCCAGCCCATATTACTATCTATTTCACGGTTTTTAATAAGAAGAATATTTTTCTATGTGTCCGATCACTACTTTCTATAGTTCATCTTCCCCATTCAACCGAGTGCGGACTTCCCAAGAATTTATGAACCCTTCTCTTCTATCTTGGACGCCTCATTTTAGTCGCAACCAAAACTTGAAATTTCTCCAACCAGCATGCTTGTTGTTGTGCCACCCCGATTGATTGCGCGTGAAATAGATCTTGTATTTTGTGCGTGATAGAGATCTCGAATTTATCCACCCCAATTCCATTCATCCCCAAATCCTTATTTACACTGGGTATCTATTTATTTTTGTAGAGTTTTAATACCCTTTTATTTAACAACAACGCGATTTAATTTACTCAGAGAAATCTTGAGTGGTTTCCAGGTGTTTATTTTCCCTGAATTTAAATTATATACTACACAGATTTATTTACTATCCGTAGTTGTAGCGCCTTAGTAACACAGTGAATTCTACCTTTATTACAGAGAGATATATATTACCTCTACAATTTGTCAATAAATTGCGATGTCCTTTAATAAATCGACAAAAGTTTATTTCAGTTATTATTTTTTTATTAGTCTACACAATTGATTTAAGAATTTTAGGAATTCTGCCAAGTTTATTGAGTTATTATTGTTTTATTTGCCTACGCAATTGATTTACCAATTTTAGGAATTTCCTAAAAGTTTATGAGTTATTATTGTTTTATTTGTCCTCAATTGATTTAAGAATTTAAGGATTTCTGCAAAAGTTTATTTGATTTATTATTGTTTATTTTTCTACAAAATTGATTTAAGAATTTTAGGAATTCTGCAAGGCTATACATCAGGTAATATTGTTTTACTTGTCCACAACATTAATTCTATGAAAAACTTTTCTATAGAATCATTTCAACGAATCTAGATGTTTATAGGTATGTGATACATGGCAGCATCTAACATAAATAATGTGATTTAACAAATACATACACTTTGTTATGTTTAGTACTAGGAATGTAAATTGATCTTCAAGTAGTGATTCATTAAAGTAGAGTTTCAATATATAGTTCTTGGAGTTTTCCAAGATTTTATAAGATTTCATAAATGAAAGTACAATATTTTAGATGTTATTCAATTCCATATTACGTTACTATTAATGAACAGGTTATTTGATATTTAGTACCACTAACAGTTTAAGTTGGTACCCTGACGCATTGGTCGTCGTTAAACGGTTAGATGTCGATTGCGCTTGGGATTCTTGTGCGCTCATCGCACCATGGCAACATGAATCCTTAAGTTGGTATCATCACATGCGTTGATCGATAGCGCATATGAAAACTGGCTTAGGGTCATGTGCCTTTCGATGTGGATGTTTTTTGTTTTTTCTTTGAGCTAGTACTAGTTTGTAACGTTTAATAACAGTCTCTTGTTTGATGAGAGGGTTCTAGTTATTTATCATGGAAGTTGTTGCGTTTGACTGATTGGTGTTTCTTTTTATTAGTAGGCATGGTCTTTCTTGTGTTTGGAGGGATGTAGAAACCTCATTGTTCCTCAGAACAGTCACCAGCCTTGATACCTTATATTGTCAACATCAATGGAAACCTGGGCTTGAGCATTGCTTATGTGTCCTGGAGGTCCTAACCTTGCAGGGTAGGAAGGGTGGGTAGTCATTTTTATTTTGGTCTGATTTTTTTTCGTATGTTGCATCCAGTTGCATGATGTGATAGTATGCTAGGTTGTTTTGTGGTTGGTTTCCTGTATTGTGTCTATTTTTTTGGTTCTCGAGTTGCGTTGATTGACTGTGGTTGTTGTTACCTTCTTGTTTTAAAAAAGAAATTGTAGTTGTTCTACAATGCATGTTGTCATAATGCTTGAGGGGTTGTTACTTATGGTATCAGAGGGGGTTGTACCCGCGACTTGGGATCACTACGTATTTCGTTGATTAGATATTTGATTATTAATGTCACTAATTAAATTTACTTGTATTTGTGCAAGTAATCATGGTTAGAGGACGCCAAGGAGGAAGAAGATGAGGTGTTAGGGGAGGAGGCATCATGCCCCCAGTAGCATCCACACTTGAGGCATCAAACCTGTATGGAGACAAATAGGTTGTTGGGGAGGAACATATAGTTGTGGGTGATGTGGCTGGGATGATGAGGTTCTTTCAGCGGATGTCTGAGGAACTGATAAGTCATTTCGATAGAGAGGAGGCTAGGGTGTCGACACCTCCTAAACTTCCACCGCGCGCTCTAGTCGGTACTGGTAGTATTCACTGTGAACTCGAGAAGGTCAAGTTTCTCGAGTTCTTGGGTGCCTCGGATGGCACAGACACCGAGGAATGGTTCGAGAATATGGCGATGTTCTTTTCACTTTGTGACTATACCTCCAACATAAAGGTCCACATGGGAGTATTTCAACTGAAGGGGAGTGCTCTTCTATGGTGGAATATTCTCCTACCAGAATTGAACATGGTCGTCGAAGATGTGTCATGGGAACTGCTCAAGGAATAGTTCTGAGAGAGGTAGATATCTGAGGAATTCATTAAGCGTCAACTCAATGAATTCAACTCCTTGCGACAGGGTGACCATACGGTTCTCGATTATGGGGCCCATTTCATGGAGCTTCTTTAGTATGATCCCCACCTGAATACCGAGAAATCTAAGGTCAACAAATTAGTGTTTGGACTTAATGTAAGTATTCGTGAAAAGTTGAGGATTTTGATGCCTCAAACCTTGCATGATATTGTTCAGAAGACCCTCATAGCAGAGGAGGATCTTATCAGCGGGGGAAAAGGAGGACTTCAATGAGACTAATGGGACATGCATCATCTAGTGTGCAGCAACAATAGACACCAACTAGACATTCACTAGGATATCATGGCATCTAGACAGGATCCACTTACACTATGCCACTATGACCTGTGCCTCAACAACAGACTCCTTATAGAGAAGCATAGCACCAACAACAAAAAAAAATTAGGCCTATTCAGTAGAATAGACCAGGGTTCCAGGAAAGTGGGCCATCATCTTCTACTTCAGGTACCAAGAGTACAAGATCAAAGAAATTTTGTTGGACATGTGGAGAGCCACATTAGCATCGTGACTGCCCAATGGAGAGGATTAGATCATTTGGATTATCCAGACCCACTACCATGGGAGATTGGACAAGGCCCATCAAATTCATGCAGTGGTAAATAAATTTCAGGAAGAGCACCAGTCGATTATGCTTGAGACGTTAGGTACCATCTTTGACCATACCCTTAGTATTTTTATATATCCAAGTGCTACAGAGAGTTTTATCTGTGGTGAAACGCTAAAAAGAATTAAGGTAATGGGAGTCGTACAGGACAAGTTTATCTTTGTAGAAATGGATTCGAGCGCCAAACAAAAGGTTGGAGGGAAGGTTACGGACTGTAGCCTTAAATTGGGAGAGTTTTTCATAAGGGCCAACCTATACGTCACTATCTTACGGTCTTATGATGTTATTATCAGTATGGACTGGTTGGAATTGCATGAGACGATTGTGACATCTCCAAAAATAATGTATTTTTGAAATTTAAAATTTGCTGGAAAATTATTTTGTTTTTAGTAAATTCTAATTTGGAATTTTTTTTCCATTTATGGCAATTCCAAATTTTGAATTTGATAAATTGTAATTAATTATTATGACTATTGGGCAGAGATCTGATTTGACCCAACTAACTATTTGACTATGACACTTGTATGAAAATAAAATATTTTATATTTATTGCAGTAGGAAAAATGGAACAGTCATGTTAAAATGAGCTGACTATGACTCCATGAGTGGATAACATGTTGGAACCACCTTTGGGATGATTGTTACAAGTGTAAAATCAGAGATTTGACCATTGGCAGCCCCTAAAAATCAGGGCTTTAGAAAGCAGTGAAAATTCCCAAGGGAGGGAAATAAAGGCCTAGTCAAAAACATTGTTGAATAATATCATATGTGAGGAGGCAGGATGTTGCCAAGTATGCTAGGGAAAATAGGATCTATTGCTTGTTGTTATGAACTCTACTTGATGAGTGTGAGGAAAGGAGTAGAGTGTTGAAGTTAAACGACATTTCTGGGAAGGAGTTCTGAGTTATCCTTCATGAATTCATGGTCAGGCTAGGGGGTGAATTGGGAAAGTAGTTTGGTTTCCCTGTTCTATGGTTGGGAGGAACGTGGCTATTCCCTTTGTCTTCCCACAAATTGATTCATATATGTTATTCTACATTTCTCTGGTTAAGTGTTATGATACAGATAAATATGCAATATGTTTACTTCTATGAATGAACTTCTGGTCGAATGTTGTTGTGATGAAAGATTGACCAAATACTTCATAATCATTAGTTAGGAATGGATTTTTTCTATGGGATGTGGTACTGATTAAATACTAAGGTCATTGGATGTATTAACTAGGAAGACTAGCTCTATAAAGGTTACTACTCTCGTAATAGGATAAACTGCAGGTTACATCTCACTTTTAATTAATTTTGTTGAGTAAATTAATGTTTGCATGATGTGATTGAATTCAAGTATATCAATATCTATGAATGATTATGTTTCCTGTAGATAATTATAGTATACAAATGAGTCTCCACTAATCTACATGCAAGTTAAGATTGAAAATAAATACACCATGTATGACAGGAACTTTCACGATATGCGTATAGAACATTTAGAGGTATAGTGCGTACAGATATACATTCATATATTTGGATTTATGATTTACTTTTCAGACAAGATATGGAAAATACGAACTTGTATTCATACCTTTCGAACTCACTAATGCACCAGCCACATTTATTTTCCTGATGAACAGTATTTTCAGTCAATACTTAGACAAGTTCGTACTTGTATTTATCGACGATATTCTGGTCTATTCTAAAACAGAGGAAGAACATGAAGAACACTTGAGAATAGTTATGAAAACCTTGAGGAAACACAAACTGTATGCCATATTTGATAAGTGTGACTTTTATCAAAATAAAATACAATATCTAGGACATGTAATTTCAGCAGAAGGCATTGCCATAGACCCTGAGAAAATAAAAGCCATCAAGGAATGCCTGGTACCTAAGGATGTAGGGGATAGCCAGTCATTCATGGGAATCATCGGATATTATTGCATATTTATCGAGGGGTATTCCAAAATAGCCTACCTTATCACGCCATTACAAAAAAAAGGGACCAATTTTAATTGGTCACAAAAGTGTCAAGATATTTTTAACAAGCTAAAGGAATTGTTCACAACTGCACCCATCTTGAAGGTAGCAGACCTAGATAAAGACTTTATTGTCTGTGTCGATGCGAGTAAAGAAGGAATAGGTGGTTTCCTAACTCAAGAAGGACACGTGATTTGTTATGAGTCCCAGAAATTAAAAGAACATGAGAAAAACTACGTCACTCATGACTTAGAATTGGCAACAATAATACATGCCTTTAAAATGTGGCGACACTACATAATGGGAATTTTTTTTAATTACTGATAGATAATAGCGGAGTGAAATATTTGTTTAGTCAGCCAGATCTTAATGTAAGACAAACAATATGGCTATCCTTCTTGAGAGAATTCGACTTTGAGGTAAGACATATCAAGGGTAAGGAAAACAAGGTAGAAGATGCCCTAAGAAGAAGAGTCCATGGATTATTGGAAATAAATGTCAGTAGAGAAGAAAGTGACTTGGAACAGGGAATAAGGACAATAGGTATTAATGACAAAAATTACATGAAGATAATGGCATAATTACAAAACAGTACCGCAAATGCAGATAAAACAGATCTAATTATCGATAAGAAGGGACTATTATGATTTAAAAACAAACTTTACATACCATATTCAATAGAATTAAAGTTAATATTCTTGGACGAATTGCATAATAAACTGTATTCTGGCCATCTAGGATATTAGAAAACGATAACAACACTTAGAAAACTATTTTACTGACCTGATATGAAGGGCGAAATAGCAGAATACTTTGCTAGGTGCCAATACTTTCAGCATGTTAAGGCCGAACACCAACATCCAGCCAGCCTATTACAACCATTACCAGTGCCAGAATGGAAATGGGAGACCATATCGCTAGACTTTATAACAGGTTTTCCTAAAACTCAGAAACAAAATGATTCTATTACGGTTGTAATTGATAAACTCAGTAAGTCTGCACACTTTATTCTTGTAAAGTCTACTTTTAAAGCTATAAAAATTTCTGAAATATTTATGAAAGAAATTTTTAGACTGCATGGTTTTCCTAAAATGGTGATTTCAGATAGAGACGTACAATTCACATCCTCTTTTTGGAAGGAATTTTTTGGAGGGCTAAATACTAATTTGAATTTTAGTACGAGTTATCACCCACAAACGGATGGATAGACCAAAAGGACAAACCAAATCATAGAGGATATGCTCTAAATGTACGTAAGAACAAAACCAAACAAGTGGGAAGACTATCTACACTTGGTAGAAATTGCATAAAACAATCAATACAAAAATTCAGCTAAGTTAAACCCTTTCGAGGTATTGTACGACCAAAAGTGTACGACTCTAATTAGCTAGGATAACCTAATTGACAGACTCATGGTTGGAGCAGAGATGCTCCAAGAAATGGATAATATGGTAAGGAAGATACAACAGAACTTAAAAGAAGCATAGGATAGACAGAAGAGCTACACAGATCAGAAAAGAAGACACTTGAAATTTCAAGTGGGAGACCATGTTTACTTAAGGTCAAAGCCCGAAAAATTTCATTGAAGTTAGGAAAATGTGCCAAGCTGGCACCCAGATTTTATGGGCCCTTCGAGATACTAGCTTGAATTGGACCCGTAGCATACCAACTTGGACTTCCAGCTAATCTAAGAATTCATAATGTATTTCATATTTCTTTGTTGAAAACGTATGTTTATGACCCTACTCATATGATTGATTGGAACTTGGTGAATGTAAAACTAGAAGGCGAGTTCCAGGTGGAACCCCTGCGTATTCTGGACCGGAGAGAAATAGCAGTTCGGAACAAAGTCCTTGCTCAAGTAAAGATAAAATGGAAGCACTTTAGTCCTGAGGAGGCCACTTGGGAGTTGGAAGGAGATTTGAAGAAATATCATCCAATCTTGTTCCAAGAAAAGAAAAAACACTGAGGACAATGTTTTATTGAAGGGGGAAAGGATGTGACATCCCCAAAAATAAAGTATTTTTGAAATTTAAAATTTGATGGAAAATTATTTTGTTTTTAGTAAATTCGAATTTGGATTTTTTTTTCCATTTATGGAAATTCCGAATTTCGAATTTGATAAATTGTAATTAATTATTATGATTGTTGGGAAGAGATCTGATTTGACCCAACTAACTACTTGACTATGACACTTGTATGAAAACATAATATTTTATATTTATTGCACGAGGACAGATGGATTAGCCATGTTAAAATCAGTTGACCATTACTCCATGAGTGGGGAACATGTTGGAACCATATTTGGGATTATTTTTGAAAGTGGAAAATCAGAGATTTGACCATTGGAAGCCCCTGAAAATCAGGGATTTAGGAAGATGGGAAAATTCCTAAGGGAGGGAAAGAAAGACCTAGGAAAAAACATTGTTGAATAAATAGCATATGTGAGGAGGCAGGACGCTGCCGAGTACGTTGAGGAAAATAGGATCTATTTCTTGTTGTTATGAACACTACTTGGTGACTGTGACGAAAGGAGTAGAGTGTTGAAGTTGAACGACATTTTTGGGAAGGAGTTTTGAGTTAGCCCTCATGGATTCATGGTCAGGCTAGGGGGTGAATTGGGAAAGTAGTTTTGTTGCCCTATTCTATGGTTGGGAGGAACTTGGTTGTTCCCTTTGTCTTCCCACAAATTGATTCATATATGTTATTCTACCTTTCTCTAGTTAAGTGTTATGATACAAAAAAACTTGCAATTTTTTTACTTCTATGAATGAACTTCTGGTCGAATGTTGTTGTGATGAAAGATTGACCAAATACTTCCTAATCATTAGTTAGGAATGGATTTGTTCTATGGGATAGGGTACTGAGTAAATACTAAGGTCATTGGATGTATTAGCTAGGAAGACAAGCTTTCTAGAGGTTACTACTCTCGTAATAGGATAAACTACAGGCTACATCTCACTTTTAATTAATTTTGTTCAGCAAATTAATGTTTGCATGATGTGATTGAAGTCAAGTATACCGATATATATGAATGATTATGTTTCCTGTAGGTAATTATAGTATACAAATGAGTCTCCACTAATGTACATGCAAGTTAAGATTGGAAATAAATACACTGTGTATGACAGGAATTTTCATGATATGTGTATAGAACATTTACAGGGATATTGCGTATAGATACACATTCATATATTTGGAGATTTATACAAGCGATACAATAAAGATAAGGTGAACTGTCTACAACAGAGTCAGGGAATAATATATATATATATATATATATACATACACATATGAAAATAATTCTGCAAATTGCAAGATCCCATTTCAGGAAAAACTGCAGTACATATATATATGTGTGTGTGTGTGTGTGTGTGTGTATATATATATATATATATATATATATATATATATATATATATATATATATATATATCAGTAAAGTATTAATGGTAAATCAAAATGTGATTAGTTCTAGTTTGGCTATACTTTAAATTCTAGAATTAATTTAGAACAAATCCAAACTTGTGAAACACTTACGAAGATCTGTAATTAAATGCTAGAAGTATGAGGGTCGATGAATCCAAAGACTATTCTGGAACATAGAACTTGATTTACACATATCTGGTAATTCCCCAAACCATAGAAATAAAGGAGTATAACTCGTCCTAGAAATAATATCACATTGATAGCAATAAATTCATATGGAAATGTTTTAGTAAACTGGACTGGCAAACATATTTTTGTCGAACCCGAAAGTCGAAAGTAAGGAATAAATCTTATTTTTTCCAAGTCTTTAGTGAGAAAGCTATAGAATCATAATGTTCATCAAAACCCATGAAACAAGACAAACATTATGAAATATATTATGGCCTTAATTAATTATAACACGGAATGTCTTTGCAACAAAGTTGATATACAAAGTATAAACCCCATAATTTTATAAGTTATTTTTTACACAATGCTTGACTGGAATTCAGACAGTGCAAACATCTGAAGCTGAATACATTTCTAGAAGATAGCAACAACAAATACATTATGAGTTTGGGATGAGACTAGAGTAGCGAAATAACTGGAATAAAAGTACCCAACTCAATACACTATTTCAATTAGAAAAGAAAAGTCCTATAAAGTAATCTTTATACATAGTAGTCGAACCAGAAATCCAAGAGTACTACTGGAAGACCCCCTCTTCTCAACCATTTTAGGTAATCAATCGCAACTATATCGAACATCTAGAAATCTAGGAAGAGACCTTGCCCTTTTCACTATTTAAACTCTGGAAAGGCCTACAAAGGGAACTCGAATACCTTTTGCGCCGAAGATAAGAATTGAACATCTGAGATCCGTGCGCAGATGAAAGCCCTGAAAGAACTATCATTTAAAAATATCAGTAATCATAGATAAAAGTAATAATAATACAAACAAAATAATAATGGTTAGTAATGAAGTATTCCATGATCATACTTAACTTCTGTTCGATAGGCTTGCATGTCTTTCTTTTTTTTTCTTGTTGCAATTTCGGCTGGACAGATGCCTGGGCCAAGGGTGGATGGTGCATTAACAGTCTAATGGATACCCTCGCATGAAACAAGGCCCATCATTAGTGAATTATACAAACCTTGAAAATGAAAAGATTAACAAGGAGAAATTTTTTACACAGCAGTTAACGATTTTAATGAAAGGCAGTAATCGACAGTATTTAGTTATTGTAATGATGCACATCAGACTGTGCACTATCATGGTGTAAACAGCTCATATCGAACTAGAAACTACACATAGCCATCCAGAACCAAATCACTTATAGTAGTTATAAGTCAATAAGCATTCTAGAGTTATCCCATCTATTTAATCTAATCGAATAGACCACGATGAAGATAATAACTACTATAAGCAAACATTTGGATGTATTGTAGAATATCATCATTGGACTATTCAAATTTATGTAGAGGTCTTAAGTTATTTGACTTCAGTAAAAAAGATTAGACATAGGGAAAATAAACTGGGAGGTTATGAAACCCTTTATCCTAAAGCATAGACAAAAACGAACGAATATACTCTCCCTAAAAACAGAGGAGAAAACAACGATAAACTCAAAGAAAATCACTCCTCCAAGATTTAGGATAACTTCAGAAGTAATACAAAGAGGTTACACCAAAGAATAATCTAGGAAATGCATCATCTCCTTTATCAACCAGAGTATCATGAATAAGGAGAAACTTACCAGGGATGTGGACCACACCATCTGTTACAACCATCAAGCGACCGCCATGGAAATTCACTACACCTCCAAAGAATTTTCGCACTGAGCCTCTTCACAGAACTCAAAAATGACAGCTGTGAACCTACTCCAACCCTAAATGGAGCCTTGTCATCTCAGAGTAAATGTGGAGAATGTGGAGGATGATTAGCCATGTTACCATGTCAGAGTCGGTATGACACTTTGGGTGTCAAGGCCGGTAAATTCAATGGAAATCACAGGACTAACATTAATAAAACTTATGGAGCCTTAACTGCCTTGATAGTGGACCATTCCTTCCACTTAAGGAATGTCACAATTAGACACCTTCATGACTCTATAGAAGTTAAATCCCTTTCATTCCCTCGATGTTATCGTGAGTCAGCAGTTTGATCCTAGTTGTGGAATTTCCACTGGCTTTTGGATGTAGAAATTGTTATACAAACAACCCTGGTACTAAGGACCATTAATTAACCAAGACATAGTGGATATGCTAGTTATCTGATATTAAAAACCCAACCCTATAAATATTATGGTTGGGAACTAAGTAAAGTCACCTAGGGTTAAATTAATTAGGTAGACATACGTGTGAATATTGAGGTCTTTTGTTAAAAGGGTGAATCGTAGTAGGAATTATAAGGCCCCATCCTATATACATAGTCCATTACACTGAAAGGTGAATGGAATGGAGGCGAAAGGGACCTCTTGTGCTAAGTATATTTTAGAATTTATTTTTTTTATAGAGTTTTCATGACAGAGTTTTATAACAGATATTATAATCGAGTTTATATTTTAGGTATACCCTTTCTGACAAATAGTTATATAAACTAAGGAATTTGTTTGTTGTTGTGATTACGAGGTACATTACAATGATACTCAACTATAAGAAAAAACAATTGATCTTGGTCAATGACGAGGGACAAAGATGTATGATTGTAGGTCAAAACCAAGGAGTCTCCCTGAGATTGATGTCTTCCTTGCACTTATGGAAGAGAATGCACAAGAGATTTAAGCTTTATGTAATCCTTGCATTAAATGAGAAGGGAGTAGAGGAAGGTATAGAAAACCTTCCAATGGTGCGAGAGTTTCTGAACGTCTTCCCTGAGGAGTTACCTGAGATGCCACCGAAGAGGGGATTGGAATTTACTATCGACCTAAAACCAGAAACTGGACCGATAGAAATAACGCCTTATATGATGTCGACCCTAGAGTTACATGATTTGGAAATGAAACTAAAGGAGTTGTTGGACCTAGGACTTATATGTCCAAGTGTGTCACATGAGGTGCACCTGTTATCTTCATATGGAAGAAGGATGGGTCATGGAGACTCTGCATTGACTACCATAAATTGAACAAGACAATGATCAAGAATCAATATCCATTGCCAAGAATTGATGATTTGTTTGATCAGATGAAAGTCGTGACAGTGTTTTCAAAGATTGACTTGAGATCATGGTATCACCCGTTATGGATCAAGGAGGATGAAATCCCTAAGACGTCCTTTAATATGAGGTTTGGACATTACGAGTTTACTATTTTACCTTTTGGACTGACAAACACCCCTGGGGTATTTATGATCTTTATGAATGAGGTGTTCCCCGAATACATGGACAAGTTTATCCAAGTATTCATTCACTATATTTTGATATATTATCGGACAATGGAGGAGCATGATGAGAACTTGTGCTTGGTGCTACAATTTCTTCGAGAGAACAATTTTTTTGGGAAACTATCTAAATGATCATTTTATCGATCGAAGATTCATTACTTAGGGCATGTCATTTACAACGAAGGTGTCATTGTGGATCCAACCAAGGTTGAGGATATTATGGAATTTCCTGCACCAACGAATGTCCCCAAAATGTGTAGCTTCATGGGTTTAGTAGGATTTTATCAATGATTTGTCGAGGGTTTTTCGAAGATAGCAAGTTGGATTACAAAATTGCAGAAGAAGAACAAGAAGTGTTTTTGATCGAGAAACACGTGGAGCCATTTCGGAGGCTCAAGGATTTGTTGACGACAACACCAATACTAAAGGTCCCTGACATGGGTGTGGACTTATTGGTATGCACTTACGCATCCAAGGAGGGCATAGTTGGAGTCTTGATGCAGGACGGTCGAGTGATCTCTTACATCTCAAGAAGGTTGAGAAGGCATGAGGATAAATCTATGATACACGATCTCAATTTGTTATCCATTGTATATGCCTTAAGAGTTTGGAGACACTACTTGATTGGACGAAATTCGAACTAAAAATGGACCACTATGGTCTAGACCACATCTTTACGCAATGTGACTTGAATGCGCGACAACGACATTGGTCGAAATTGCTTAGCGAATACAATTTCAAGATTAATTACATAAAAGGAACAATGAACAGTATGGTTGATGCATTGAGTCGTAGACCACACATATTTTCGGTGATGCCTCTTCATATGAATTTACGTGAAAATATTCTAACTTTACAACGCAATGATGACTGGTACAATGAGGTCAAGGATTTTATCGGACAAAACACAATGATGGTACCAAAAATTTGAGGGATTTACTTTTGATAATGACAAATTATTGAGATTTAAAAGTCGAATTTACATACCTCCCAACGACAAGTTGAGGAGTTTTATCCTAAACATGGCTCATAGAGAAGTGTACACGGATCATCCTCGAGTAACAAATATGAGGGTAGACCGAAAGAACAAACCAAGTCTTGGAGGATATGTCACGTATGTACGTGATGGACCAACATAAGCATTGGGAATAATTCTTGCCAGTATTAGAATTTGCATGTAACAATAGTTATCAAAGAACCATTAAGATGGCACCCTTCTATTTTATTTACATGAGATCATGTCAGACGCCTTTGAGTTGGGTTCAACCTGAGGATAGGGTTCTAGTGGGACCAAAATCGATCCAAGAAATGGAATATCACATGTAAACAATAAGACAAAGGATCAAGGAATCCTAGGATCGACATAAGAGTTATGTCGATGCACATTGTGTTGACCGTAGTTATGAAGTTGACGATCGAGTCTTTTTGCAGGTGAAACCGCATAAGAGTTCGATCAAGTTTGGAAAGTGTGCTAAACTCTCTCCTAGTTTTTTGGGACCCTTTGATATTGTGGAAAAGAAGGGGCCCGTGACCTATCGACTAGTCTTCCCTAATTATTTGAGGCATATGCACGATGTTATTCACGTATCTATTTTGAGACAATATGTTAGTGATCCTAGACATGTTATTGACATGAGTTCCTTCTAGGTATCAGATGAGCATGCGCTAATAGAGGAGCCCATTTTCATCCTAGAACATCGCATTCGACAACTACGACGTCGAACAGTAGATCAGGTCAAGGTCTAGTGGGACAACTATGGTAAACACTCGATGACCAGGGAGGATGCATATGATATGCGTTAGCAGTTCCCATTTTTGTTTGATAGCTAGACATATGATATTGTGATACACTTATTTCAGCACTTATATACTGTGAAACTTTGAGACGAAGTTCAAAACAAGAGGGGGTGTATGTAACATCCCACTCTTGCACACACTAAGCAGACTTATCCTTTGAGGAAACTTGCATGCAAGTGATCCGGTTCGTTATAATATTGGTTGTTTTGATTATGGTTATGAGATATTATAGATTTGATGATATTTTATTTTGTTGTATTTACATCGATAGGTGCTATTGACTGGGTTCTCCTGAGTGTGTAGGACTTTGGACATTGAGTATTTCAAGGCATCGACGAAACTCCTTGGATTCTAGATCAAGTGAGGGAGTGGAATATTAGGGTTTGAATGTTGGTGATATGACATATATACATATGATTACATATAATGATCTTGATTTTTATTGCTAACATGATTCATTGATGGATGTAGGCTAGCGATAGCTTGCCGAACAGACACGGATTTGGAGTAAAGGGGTCATGCATGACAACCAAAGACATTGAGGGAGAGGTGTGGCAACAACCATACCACAACCTACTAGCACTCCCTCCATGGATCGAACTATAGGTTAACAATTACCTAGTTCGAAAGACCCATGATGTCGTGAGGGAAGAATGTGATAGTCTCTCACGATAATTCTAAGAGGCATGCAACAAGGAAGGGTCATTATTCCTTAGAGGCCCTTAGTCTCCCACAAGACCACCTCACAAAGTATTGACTCCAGGGGTTTGGCATCTACCAAATTCAGTAAGAGGTGAGTGGCACCCTTGGAGCGCGTAGTGCGTCTTGAAGGGCATGTCACACGAATAAAACATAAAGAGGTGAGTGGAACCCTTGGAGCACATAGTGTGTATTGAAGGGCAGGTCGTACAAATAAAATAAAAAGAGGTGAGTGACACACTTAGAGCATGTACAATGTCCTGAAGGGCACATCGCGACTTTAACCATGGTAATTTAATAAACCTAGTGCCTAGAAAACTATGTCTTCTTAGCACCTGGTCGACCTTAAAATGAATGATGTGATAAGTAAAGTTTAATAACAAATTTTCCCTAAGAATTGTCACCAAGCCTAGTGAATTGAAAACCTACGTCTGAGTAGAACCTTTGAACAAAAAAAAACTAATTAGACATGTTACAAGTAGGGGGTAAAGAAAATTCAAACATTAATAATTAAGTGGAAATTTTGATGAAGGTTTAATTATTAAAAGGGGGTAAATGTTTGTTTGTCTAAAGTTGCTAATTGTGAACTTAGTTAAAAATAAAAGGGGAAACTAAAATGGAAAAGGGGAAACTAAAAGAAAAGGGGAAAATAAAAGAAAAATGGAAACTTAAAAAAAAAGAAAACTTAAAAAAGGGGGGGGGGATATCTAACTTAGTAAGGAATCTAGCATTTGGAGCTTTCTAATTATGAACTCCACTAGGATTTAAGTAAGGCGTAAGTCATTTAAAAATTGTAAGGGATTAATGGGACACCGAGGAGCGTTTTGAAGAATGATTTTAAGTGGGTTTGGGAAATAGACAAATTTAATTAATTAATAAACAGATTTTCTAGTGCAACTAGAGGATCGGGCAACATGTGTAACGGGGAGGTTTTTCCTAATTAAATAAATAAAAAAATAGTCTAATCATGGATTGGGAAAGTAATGACTAAGAAACTCTATAAAACTGATGGAGAAGGAGGAGTATGGATCATCATCTAGCCTACGTAACGTTATGTTGCTGAAATTTTATCTAGATTGAATTTTCTCTTATGGGAGTTGGGATACTCAGCTCGGGTAACGAGTTGTACCTCGACCTTGTGAAACTAGCTGGGAAGCTAACATTCTGTGGTATTGTGTGTGTGGCCCCTTTGCGGCACGGGGGGATGCAGGGAAAGAATATTACCCCTAGCATTGGTTGGGAGGGACCGGTGAAGTCTCTTAGGTTGGCAAGTGGGATCTGGATGGAGTGAAAGTGAGGAATAGTGACGTCGGTTCTTCGCCTTTGGTGACAATTGTTTGTTTCAAAATTTCAGTTCTTAGCTTTAAAAATGTTCATATTGTTGCTTCTAAAAGGTTTAGATTTTTAGTCTTCCAATGTTCAGTTGAAGAAGAAATTATAGTCTCTTATCTTCTAATCTCGTTGCCTCCGTGGAGTTTTCCGCTTCCACCTTCTTACCTTACTCTCCCGATATAATTTCTCTCACCAATACTACACATTGTTGATTGATTTCGTAACTCTTCTTCTCAAAATACATCACTATCATTTTCTTCATGAGAAACTCTATGGCTTCCTCCAACTCCTTCATTTCGCTAACTAGTGATCCCTCGCCGTTGAGATGATCAACTCTGTTTACTATTCAATTTGTTAGGTAATTGATACACAATAGAGGTACCAGCTTTTTAGTCAATTTTTTTTTTCCAATTCTTTTTACAATAGATATGAATCTCTCATCTTGAATCCCTACGTGATTAATTCAAGAAAGAAGGGGGTTTTGATCCGGCTCTTCAACTGTAACAAAGTAGGCACATGGTCGGATTTCCTTTCCGAAATTATAACATTATTCTTTTAAAACGACCTTTTTTTCCGTCTCAAAGCTCATCACTACTTCCTTGGTAAGACAAACCAAACAACCTTCATCCCTATAACTTTACATTCAACAACTACCGTACAATTTTAGACGCGTAGTTCATGACATATAAACTTTCATGAACTCTCTTCTTGGCACTCTCTTTGTTGTTCAACACTTCCACTCGGGATTGATACCTGGGCTTAGAATTAATACTTAATGATGGACACAACTCAAAAATTTTGAGCTATTGAATGATATAGGTAATTACTTCAAAAATTTTAAGGCATTTGTATATCTTCCAACCAATCAATTGTCGTTTTCCCCAGTATTGCAAACACACTAAAACCAAAAACGACAAGATGGAGCCCCTGCAAAACACTGTGACTTTGGATCGAAAAATTATGACAGCTTCTCAATTCAATCTATTCACTGCAATTACATCGTCGTATACTGTTCTGGTTGAAGGAGAATTTTTTTTTAGTAATCATGAGACATCCATAGCTGCCAATCGGTGGTTTAATTCTGTGCACGTCCAGTTGCCTCGAAATATTTTGGAGTGCATGCGATAGATTCCCATTCTCCTTTATTACATTCCTCATGTGCATTGCTCCTCCCAGACCAGATCACTATCTATTTTGATGTTTTTAATAAGAAGAATATTTCTTTGTGCGTTCGATCACTACTTTGTATAGTTTATCTTCTCCCTCCAACCGGGCCTGGACTGCCCAGGAATTTATGAACCCTTCTCTGCTATCTTGTACACCTCATTTCAGTCGCAGCGAAAAGTCGAAATTTCCCCCACCAG
This sequence comes from Picea glauca, assembly GCA_000966675.3. Taxonomy (NCBI): domain Eukaryota; kingdom Viridiplantae; phylum Streptophyta; class Pinopsida; order Pinales; family Pinaceae; genus Picea; species Picea glauca. Next base: position 292,823 of record JZKD02S1687408.1, on the reverse strand, counting down.
CGTGTTTGTTGTTGTGCCACCCCGATTGATTGTGCGTGACAGAGATTCCATATTTTGTGTGTGATAGAGAGATCCCATATTTTGTGTGTGGTAGATATCCCGAATTTATCCACCCCGATTCCATTCATCCTCAGATCCTTATTTACACTGGGTATCTATTTATTTTTGTAGATTTTTAATTCCCTTTTATTTAACTACAACGCGATTTAATTTACTCAGAGAAATCTTTAGTGGTTGCCAGTTGTTTATTTCCTCTTTTGGCAGTGAATAGAACAACGATTTAATTATTCATAACTGCACAACGAATTAATTATTCTACCCAGACATTTTTATTGCTTCCTGAATTTAAATTATAAACTACGCAGATTTATTTACTATTCGTAGCTCTAGCGCCTCAGTAACACAAGGAATTCTACCTTTCACAGAGATATATATTACCTCTGCAATTCGTCAATAATCTTAGAGGTCCTTTAATAAATATGCAAAAGTTTATTTGAGTTATTATTGTTTTATTAGTCTACATAATTGATTTAAGAATTTTAGGAATTCTGCAAAGTTTATTGAATTATTATTGTTTTATTTGTCATCAATTGATTTAAGAATTTTAGGATTTCTGCAAAAGTTTATTTTTGTTATTGTTTGTTTGTCTACAAAATTGATTTAAGAATTTTAGGATTTCTGCAAAAGTTTATTTTTGTTATTGTTTATTTGTCTACAAAATTGATTTAAGAATTTTAGGAATTCTACAAGGGTATACATCAGTTAATATTGTTTTACTATTACAGAAGATTAATTCTAGGAAAAACTTTTCTATTGAATCATTTCAAGGAATCTAGATGTTTATAGGTATGTGATACATTTATAGGTATGTGATGCATGGGATCATATAACATAAACAATGTGATTTAACAAAGACATACACATTGTTATGTTTACTACTAGGAATGTAAATTGACCTTCAAGTAGTGATTCATTAAAGTAGGGTTTCAATATACAATTCTTAGAGTTTTCCAAGATTTTATAATATTTCAGAAATGGAACTACATTATCTTAGATGTTATTCAATTTCATATTAAATGTTATTATTAATGAACATGCTATTTGGTATTTAGGATCATTGACAATTTAAGTTGGTACTCTCACACATTGGTCATTGTTAAAGGGTTAGATGTCGATTGTTCTTGGGATTCTTGTGCGCTCGTCACACCATGGAAACGTGAATCCTTAAGTTGGGATCATTGTGCATGTTGATCGATAGTGTACATGAAACATGGCTTAGGATCATGTGCCCTCCGATGTGGATGTTCTTGTTTTTTCTTTTACCAGTTTGTAACGTTTAATATCAGTCTCTCTTTCATCAGGAGGGTTCTAGCTACTTATCGTGGAAGTTGTTGTGTTGGATTGATTAGTGTTGCTTTTTATTAGTAGTGGTGGTCTTGCTTGTGTTGGGAATGATGTATACATCTCTTTGTTCCTCAAAACATTCAACGGCCTTGAGACCTTAGATGGTTAGGATCGATGGGAACCTAGGCTTGAGAATTTCTTATGTGTCTTGGAGGTCCTAACCTTGCAGGGTAGGATGGGAGGGTAGTCATTTTTTTTTTCTAATTGATTTTCATATGTTGCATACAACTGCGTGATGTGTTAATATGCTAGGTTGTTTTGTGGTTAGTTTCTTCTATTCCGTGCATTGTGTTCATCATCGAGTTGTGTTGATTGACTATGATCATTGTTACCTTCCTATTTAAAAAATAATAATTTCACTTGTTGTGAGGCGCATGTTGTTGTAACACTTGAGGGGTTGTTACAAATAAAGCCTTAAACTAGGGAACGATTATAAATAAAAGATTTGAGTGTTGTGGAATATGTATCATATGTGAATCATATCTAAAAACAAATGTATATATCATCCTCCATTGCCACTTCACCAAGAGGTTTGAAACAAAATTAAAGAAATTATAGGGTTCAAATCCAAATTAAAAGGGACTCAATTGAACATTCCTTAAGGAGTTTTCATAGGGACAAAGAAAAAATATCTTACAAATCCTTTCCCATCACTATGGATTGGGGGGTCTAGATTGCAAGAAATGAAAAGATATTTTAAAGAAAGGACACTCTTTCCTTCAAATGTTCCTCCCAATGTATGGATATATAGAGCACCTTTCCTCAATACTCATCAATACATCATCACACTTAGAACTCTATCATAGTCATTGACAGTAAAAATGTAAGGGATTTTTTTATGGAACATCTGAAGTAGCTCTACTTAAGGAGGAGCAAGGGGAGTAATGCTCCTCTCACAAAATCACTCCTTTAGTTTCAAAACCAATACTATCCATTTTTAAAAGAACTAATGTCTACTTACAACCCTAAAATCAATTCTCCTACTTGTTATGGAAAAACTAATACCTCCTCCTCAAGTTATATAAGACCTTCTTCGTGTGATATAATGGATATTGATAAACCCCTCTATTGAGATGTTAAACAACTAAAATGTTCCTTATCTAACATCACTTTTACTCATGTTTATAGGGAAGATAATAAGGAAGAGGATAAGCTATCCAACAACATCTTTGAAATGTAGGAAGGCATCTAGGATATCAAAGGGTGCCAAGATGAACATTATTATACTTGTCTTCTTGGATCTTGGCTCTAGTATTCTCATTGTCGTTAAGATGAGGTTATGAAAACTATCATAGTCGTATGACCCTTTAAACTTTTAAAATGCTTCAAGAAGTAATAGATGATTTATGAAGCTTCTTTCTAGAAAACGATGTTTATGAATTATGACTCCTAATAGGGAGGTGTTGATTTATGAAGCTTCTTTCTAGAAAACCATGTTTATGAATTATGACTCCTAATAAGGAGGTGTGTAACCCAATGATATGCAATCCCTTTATCTATTTATTTTTTTCACCTCCTTCTTGATATCTTTATCATTCACTCTTGCATTAAACTCACAAAATTGCTTTGAACTCAAATCTCTCAATCTTTTAAATTTTCTATTATGAATGATGGAAATACCCATATAAGTATTATTCTCATATAATTTTGTTATCCTCAAAAAAAAAAATATTTTTCCTTACATTCTTTTATAATTTCTATTTTATTCTTTAAAATT
>JZKD02S1687408.1:270016-281135 GCA_000966675.3 Picea glauca | reverse complement strand
AAAAAAAAAAAAACATTGTCATAAATATGATTACTATTTGGTGTCATGGAATAAATTCACTGTCTTAGATCTACACAGACATAAAAATGTTGTCCATCAATTTCGCTGTCAACAATCAATGAAATCGCTGGTATAAATTAAATACGAGATTCCCTCTATAAATAACTGTAAATATTGATAAACAATTATCGTTGTCCAATGATGTTAACACTCAACATGATACCAATCATAAAATTGAACTTCTGATTATTATATCGTTCTCAATATCAAAACATTCTCTGAATATTAAAATCGTTATAGAATACATATAAATAGTTGTCAAATATATTATTGTCAACAATATTGAAACACTATCCATATTCATTGTGCATAGAGCATCATAATTTTCGTTGTGTATATCATAAAAGAAACATAGGCATATGTATATAATTGTAGATATATATAAACTTGCAGCCCTATCATTAAAATGAATGCAGACATATCAAAAACAACGCAGGAATATAAAAGTTTTTCTCTCCATGATAAGGAAATCCATAAGATAAAATCATTGTCAATGGTAATCAAAGTTTCTATTCAATAAAGTTATCAATCAACACGTAATCAATCCAAAAACGCAGAGATTGGGCCTTCAAACTCATAGGTTATCATTCAAAAACGCAAATATGAATTGATAAGAGATGGATCAACAAAAACGAAGAGACATACCAAAGTTTAAGCAATTAGAAACATAGAGAAAAGTTGAAGTTTTAATCAATCAAGACATGGAGATACCCAATCACAAGAAGGCGCAAAGATCATGGTTTAATTATAAGAGAAATATGCAGAGATAAGTAAGGGTTCGATAATTGGGTGAAAAAATTATCCTTCAATTGTTGTCCATGTACATGAAAGAAGGACATTTGAATATATAGGTCTTTAAACATCGAAGTGATGATCGTCGATTCATCTCCTGGCCGACTGCTCAGTCATAGAATAATAACTAAAGGGATAAGGGATGAAGGATAAAACACAATTTTTTCTTTGTAATAATCAATGAAAACAAACACAGTTAAGTCATAGAAATCAGAGTTTGGGTTCGCCATGGGAAATCAATTCAAATACCGCAAGCATAATCTTGGGATGACTTTAAGTTCTTGATCATAAAACATTGAATAAAACATAATCTTAACATTGAATAATTACAGTACTGAAGGCTCAAAAACAATATTAATCTACCATTCAAAAACATACACATGCGTATCATAGACAAATGTGAAAGGTCTGAGTCATTGTCTCTCACGTGCTCTGCCCAGCTACCGCTTTTCAATTGATGTGACCTCATCGGTATCTCTCAGCCAACCCTAGGGTTACTCTTACTCCCCCTGAGCCCCTCAAGCCACAAAGGGGACACACACACAATACCAAAGAACAACTGGCACCCATCTCGCCTCGAAAGGTCGAGCTACCACCTGTTACCCAAGCTGGGTATCCCAACTCCCACAAGATAAAGTTCAATCAAGGTAAAATTCAGCATCGTAAAGTTACACAAAAATATGAGATCCATACTCCTCCTCCTCTGTCGTTTTTATAGAGTTTTCAAGTGATTAGTTTCCCAAATTATCATTAAATTCATTTTTCATTTAATTAATTAGGAAAAACCTCCCCCATACACATGTCCCCTGATCCCCTAGTTGCACTAGAAAATTAATTTTATTAAATAATTAATTATTCCTATTTTTGTCACCCACCTAAAATAATTCCAAAAAACGCTCCTTGGTGTCCCAATATTCCCTTACAAATCTTAAATGACTTATGCCTTAATTAATTCCTAGTTCAGTTCATAAATAGAAAGTTCCCAAGGTAAGATTCCTTACTAAGTTAGACATTCATCTTTTTCTTTACGTTTCCCCTTTTCTTTAGGCTTCCTTTTTTATTAAGTTTCCTATTTATTTTAAGTTTCCCTCTTTTTCCTTTTTAACTAAAACAACAAATTTACATAGTGTAGATAAAACAACCATTTAACCTTTCTCTTCTTTAATTAAAAATTAATTTAGCAAGTGTATATGAAACAAACATTTACCCTCTTTTCTTTTTAACTAAAATACAATTAGCAAAAATAGATAAAAACAACCATTTCCCTTTTTAAAAATTTTAAACCTCCATGAAAATTTGACTTTAATAAATTAATTTGAATTTCTTACCCCCCTTTTTGTTACAAGTTTATTTATTATTGTTTTTTTTACCACATGTTCTACTTAGACCTAGGTTTTAATTTATCTAGGATGGGCGACATTTTTATTAGGGAAAAATGTTTTTAATTCTTACTTATCACCTCATTCATTTTAAGACCGACTAGGTTTATTCACTTACCAGTTAAAATCACGACATGCCCTTCAAGATGCACTAGGTGCTCCAAGGGTGTCACTCACCTCTTTTTGTTTTCCTTGCACGACATGCCCTTCAGGATGCATTATGTGATCCAAGTGTGCCACTCGCCTCTTTCCATTTTCCTTGCTCGACGTGCCCTTCGATATACACTACATCCTCCAAGGGTGCCACTTGCCTCTTTCCATTTTCCTTGCATGATGTACCCTTTAGGACACACTATGTGCTCCAAGGGTGCCACTTTCCTCTTTTAATTTTCCTTGCACGACGTGCACTTCAAGACGCACTAGGTACTCCAAGGGTGCCACTCTCTTCTTGACTGACTTTGTTAGATGTCAAAAACCCCCGGAGTCAATAATCAGCCAGGTGATCTTGTGGGAGACAAAGGGCCTCTAAGGAATAACGCCCATGCCTTATTGCATGCCCTTTATAACCATTGCGAGCGACTTTCACAGTCCTCCCACGACATCGTGGGTCTTATTGAACTATGTAATCGTTAACCTACATTTAGAACCACGACCAAAGTGCTAGTAGGCTATGGAAGGGCTTCTCCCACACAAATCCCTCAAAGTCTTTGGTTGTTGTGTGTGACCCCTATACTCCACATGTGAGTCTAGTCGGAAATATATCATCAGCATGCATTATCAACGAATCATGTCAGCAATAATAATCAATCATCATATGTCATATCAACAAGAATCAAACCCCAATACTCCACTCCCTTACTCGATCTGGATTCGAAGGGGTTTCATCGATGCCTCTACATCCTCATTGTCAAAAATCATGCACACTCAGGAGAACCCATTCAATAGAACCTATCTATGTAAATAAAACCAAAATAACATGTCATCGTATTCATAATATCTCATAATCATAATAAAAAAACCAATAGTATAATAATTTGGATCACTTGCAAGAAAGTGTCCCCAAATAATAAGTTTTCTCTGTGTGTGAAAGAGTAGGATGTTACATACACCCCCTCTTGGTTTAAACTTAGTCCCGGAGTTTCATAGTATATAAATGTTGAAATGAAGTGTATCATAGTATCATAAGTCTATCTATCAAACAAAAATGGAAATATTTGGTGCATATCATATGCATCCTCCGAGTTCGTCGAGTGTAGACTATAGTTGTCCCACTAGACCTTCACCTGGTCTATTGTTCGACATCGTAGTTGTCAAATGTGATTGTCCAAAATGAGGATTGGCTCAGCCGTGAGTGCACCCTCGTCTGATATTGCAAGGAAATCATGTCAACAACATGAGTAGGATCACTAACATAATGTCTCAAAATAGAGACATGAAAGACATTGTGTGTATGCCTCAAACAATCAAGCAAGGCTAGTCCAAAGGCTATAGTCCCTCTCTTTTCCACAATCCCTCAGGATCCCCTAAACCTAGGAGAGAGCTTAACACTCTTTCCAAAATTGATCGAACTCTTATGCGGTTTCACCCGCAAGAAGACTCGATTGTCAACTTCGTAACTACGGTCGACACAGTGCGCATCGACATAAATCTTATGTTGATATTGCACTTCTTTGATCCTTTGTATTATTGTTTTCATTTGATATTCCATTTCTTTGATTGCTTCTAGTCCCACCAGGACCCTATCCTCAAGCCAATCTCATATCAAAGGCATCTGACATGATCACCCATACAGAAACTTGAAAGGCACCATCTTAATGGTGCTTTGATAACTGTTTTTATACGTGAATTCTACTAGTAGAAATAATTCTTCCCAACGCTTTTGTTTGTCCATCACGTACATAAACAACATTTCCTCCAAGATTTGTTTTTTTTTTCAATATTCCCTTCTGTCTCCAGGTGATACGCAGTACTAAATATAAGTTGGGCTCCCAAGGCCTCTTGGAAACTATTCAAAAATCCTCCAGTAAACACCAATCCTCGATCAAATATAATCCTCTTAGGCATGCCATGCAACCTCACAATATCCTTGACGAAACATATAGCTAAGTCAGGTGCCTGATACGTTGTATGCATAAGAATAAAATGAGCACTCTTCATCAAATTGTCGACTACCGAAAAAATCGAGTCGTGTCTCCTTTCTGTCAATGGGAATCCAACAATGAAATCCATCGAAAGGACCTCCCATTTTGATTATGTAATAGTGTGTGGCTGAGTAATCCTACTGGATATTTATGTTCAACCTTAAAATATTGGTACCATCAATGTGTTTTGTTTGATAAATTACTTGACCTCTTTCTACTAGTCATCATCCATTGTAAAGTTATAATATTTTCACGTAGATTCATCTGAAGAGGAATCACAAAAAATATGTGTGGTCTCCAACTCAATGCATCCCCACTTTGTTCATAGTTCCCTTTATGTAAGTAATATTGAAATCATACTTGCTAAGTAATTCCGACCAACGTCTTTGTCGCGCATTCAAGTCACTTTGTGGAAATATTTGTTGTATTCCACAGTGGTTTGTTTTTAGTTTGAATTTTCTTCTATTTGGGTAATGTCTCCAAATTATCAAGTCATAAAAAATGGCTAACAACTCCAAAATATGCGTTTCATAGTTCTCCTCATGTCATCTCAACTTTCTCGAGATGTAAGCGATCACTCGACTGTCTTTCATCAAGACCCCACCTAAGCCTTCCTTGGATGCGTCAGTGCATACCAAGAAGTTTTCATCCATGTCAGGGAATGTTAGTATCAGTGTCATTTTCAACAACTCCTTAAGCCTCCAAAATTTCTCCATGCATTTCTCGTTCCAAACATACTTATTTTTCTTCTTCTTCAATTCCGTAATCGGATTTGCTATCCTTAAGAAAAACCTCGACAAACCGTCGATAATATATTGCTAAACCCATGAAGCTATGCATTTCTGGGACATTCATAGGCACAGACCATTCCATAGTAGCCTCGACCTTTGCTAGATCCATGACGATACCTTCATTGGAGATGGCATGCCCTAAGTAGTGAATCTTCGATTGATAAAATGAGCATTTAGACAATTTCCCATACAATTTGTTCTCTCACAGACATTGTATTACCAAGCACAAGTTCTCGTCATGCTCCTCCATCGTCTGAGAGTAAATTAAAATATTTTCAATGAATACTTGGATGAACTTGTCCAGGTATTCACAGAACACCCCATTCATAAACTCAAAAAGACCCCCGGGGCGTTTGTCAGTACAAATGATAAAAAAGTAAACTCGTAATGTCCAAACCTGGTCTTAAAGGCAGTCTTAGGGATGTCATCCTCCTTGATACGTAACTGGTGACACCCCGATCTCAAGTCAATCTTTGAAAACACCAATGCACCTTTCATATAATCAAATAGATCATCAATCATTTGCAATGGGTATTGATTCTTGATCGATGCCTTGTTCAATTGATGGTAGTCAATGCAGAGTCTCCACAACCCATCCTTCTTTAATATGAAAATAACAGGCGCACCCCATGGTGACACACTGGGACATATAAGTCCCAGGTCCAACAACTCCTTCAGTTGCATTCTCAACTCCTATAATGTTGGGGTCGACATCCGATAAGACGTTTTTGTGATTGGTTCAGTCCCTAGTTTTAGGTATATGGTATCATCCAATTCCCTCTCTGGTGGTATCCCAGGTAACTCCTCAGGGAAGACGTCTATAACTATATAATCACTAGAAGGTGTTCTAGACCTTTCGCTATTCCCTTCTCGTTTAACGCAAGGATCACAAAAATATTATATCCTTTGCACATGCTCTTTCGTAGCTACAAGGAAGAGATGAAACTTATCAAAAATCATTGGTTCTGACTTACAATCACTTGTCTTTGTCCCTCATCATCGACCAAGCTCAATTGTTTCATCTTATAGTTGAGTATCGCCTCATGTGATTCCAACCAGTCTATACTGATCACGACATCATAAGATCCTAATATCATTACGTAGAGGTTGGCCCTGGTGAAAATATTTCCCAGGTTAAGGCTATAGCCCATAACCTTCCCTCCAACCTTCTGTTTGGATCCCGAAGCCATTTATAGAAATATAAACTCACCCTGTTTGACCACCTTTAACTTAATTCATTTTAGCATTGCACCAGAAATGAAACTCCTGGTAGCACTGGGATCTATCAAAATACTAACGGTTTGTTCAAGAACGGTAAGGATTTCGCTAGTGAGGCATTGGTTTTCGAGGTGTAGTGAAAGTGGATCCTCTCTAGAAGCCACGATATCCTGGTGAAGGTTTAGCTGGTGTCTGATGTTGTTGCGCATTAGATGACACCTGCATTGTGGGTCTCGCTGGAGTCCTACTCGAAACCCTAGTGAAATATCCTCCTCTTCTATGAGAGCCTTTAGAATGACCTCACGCAAGGCTTGAGGCATCATAATCCTAACATTTTCACGAATGATGACATTAAGGCCAAACATGAACTTGTTGACCTTAACTTTCTTGGTATTCAAGTGTGGATCATACTGAAGCAGCTCCAAAAATGGGTCTCATACTCGAGCACTACATGAATGTCTTGTCACAAGGTGTTGAAATCGTTGAGTTGAAGCTCATTGAATTCCTCAGAAAGATGCCTCTCCAAGAAACGTTCCTTGAATAGTTCCCATGACATGTCTTCGACAAACATGTTCAATTGTTGTAGGATCATATTTCATCATAGAAGAAAACTCCCCTTCAGTGGAAATACCACCATGCGGACCTTCAAGATGGAGTTATAGTCGGGAAGTGGAAAGAAAATCTCCATATTATCCAACCATACCTCGGTGGCTTCATCGTCTGGGGAATCAAAGAACTCAGAAAAATTTGACCCTCTTGAGTTTGCAGTGAATAATAATGATACTGGTTGGACACGCTATGGACCCTCAAGGGTATAGGCGCCCTGGCATCATCTCAGTAGAGATGGTGAATCAAGGCCTCTAACAATCTATGGAAGGACCTTGTCAGAACACCATCATCACTTACAATAATTGAATCCAACCAAAGGGCTTGTTCTTCCCCCTTCGAGGTTAGACTCTAAGGACACAGCCACTTCCGGAGGTGTCACACCTCCTTCCATGGCACCACATTAAGAACCTCTGAGGATTCCTCTAATCAAGATCACTGCATGGACACATTAAAATTTTAATTAGAACTAGGTTATTACTCAAGGGTTTACTTCAGTGTAAATCATGGTGATCAATAGTATCAGGGTTGAACCCGCTCTGATACCATATGTAATATCCCCATCATTACAACTACATGTGACACTATGCAAAATATTTTTTTTTTTTTAAAGAAGTACAACAACAACGATAACAATTAATCAACATGACTTGACGACAAAAACAACTTATACATTCAGGAAATAGACAAAAACGACCCAACATACTAGTACATCATGCAATTGGATGAAACAAGCGATGATCATTAGGCAAACAAACGGCTACCTACCTGACACATGGAAGTTTTTTTCTACAAGATAAATGACAACATCAACAATACCAACACAATGGCTTGACGACCAGTAACTAGAAAAACTCTACAGTGCGCAAAACCAAACGAATTGAGGCATTACAGAACCAAGTACTAGCATCAATTACAACAACCAAATGCCCACATCGGGAAGCACAAGACTCCGACCAGGTTATCATTCACATCAATTCATCAGGGTGTGCAATGATCCCCTCATCAAGAATCATGTCGTCACAAGGCGATAGGCATGACAATAACCGTGGCAGAACATAACATTTATAGACCTTAAACCCAAGCTAAATCCCTCGCGCTAGGAGACCGAAATAACTGTCAAAACATGAAGACTAAACCCAAGCACACAAGAACAATCGACAAGAAAAAAATATGAAAGGGAATCTAATGACTATAACATTCATACAACACATTAATTTCCTTGTGCAACAAATTCTATTGCAATCACACATTGATTAAGGGACGTTATTAGCCATCGAAGAAATTTTCTCTCTAGAATCCATTCTTACAATAAGATTTTATTATTTAATTAATATTTTATTAATATAAAGGTATCACTACCTTTTCCATTCACTAACAAGTAATTCCTTGTAGAGCCTAAGTTAAAAATTTGAACCCTATCATTACCGTTCCCAAACATACAAGCCTTAGATCGAGATAGTTGACATATCCACATTGTTGTCTATCAATAATCTATGTTTAACAAAGATAACGTAGTGTAACTGTAGAATCTATGTCTATTAATAGGTGGTTGTAAAGCATTTATCTTGTTGTCTATAAAATCGACAACGTTGTCTAATAAATGGATGGTGTAGTTGTCTACTAAAAATAAGATCCATAACTATATGATCCATATGATCCATAAATATTGTTGGGTAATTAAATATGGATGAAATAAGGATGAAACTACTATGTGATTAATATGGATGGAAACGTAACCTAAATGTATGTTGCCTAACATACATTGCTGAGCGAAAATATGCGTTCATTGCTAAGAGAAATTCTAGCATACATTGTTGAGTGAAATTCTAGCATGTAAAAGGGATATTTTGTCTAAGTTATCGTTTTCCATCAAATGAAGGCTAATAAATATATTGCTGAGCGAAATTCTAGCATACATTTATGGGTGAAATTCTGGCAAATGAAGGCTAATAAATATAATGTTGTGTAAGCCTCATTAAAACGCAACAAGTAGTTAAGGAAACGTTGAGTAAATATATAGTTGTTGAATTACATTCAAGGGAGAAATTACACTCTATAAAATTACAATAATAGCTATCACAAAATCGCTAGATGAATTCGTTGTCATGCATGGCAATAAGCAAATAAATCATTGTCCATTAGATATGGGTAAATTTCACAGTCAATATATGAAAATCGCAGAGTAAATATAATTGATAACGTTGTCATAAATATGATTACTCCCTGCTATCATGCAATAAATTTGTTGTCTTAGATCTACACAGACATAAAAATGATGTCCATCAATTTCGTTGTCAACAATCAATGAAATAGCTGGTATATAAAAGATATTGTTGGTATAAATTAAATACGAGATTCCCTATGTAAATAACCATAACTATTGATAAATAATTATCGTTGTCCAATGATGTTAACACTCAACATGATACCAATCATAAAATCATTTCTGACTATTATATCGTTCTTAATATCAAATCATTCTCTGAATATTAAAACCGTTATACAGTACATATAAATAGTTGTCAAATATATTATTGTCAACAATATTGAAACACTATCTAGATTCTTTGTGCATAGAGCATCATAAATTTTGTTGTGTATATCATAAAGGAAACACAAGAATATGTATATAATTGCAAATATATATAAACTTACATCCTTATCATTAAATTGAATCTAGACATATCAAAAAAAACACAAGCATATAAAAGTTTGCTATCCATGATAAGGAAAACCGTAAGATTAAATCGTTGTCAACAGTTATCAATGTTGCTATTCAATAAAGCTATCAATAAACACATAATCAATCCAAAAACGCAAATATTGTGCCTTCAAACTTAGAGGTTATCATTCAAAAACGCAGAGATGAATTGATCAGAGATGGATCAACAAAAATGAAGAGACATACCAAAGTTTAAGAAATTAAAAACGTAGAGAAAAGTCAAAGTTTTAATCAATGAAGATGCAGAGATACCCAATCACAAGAAGGCGCAAAGACCAAGGGTTAATTACAAGAGAAAAACACAGAGATAAGTAAGGTTCAATAACTGGGAAAAAACTTTATCCTTCAATTATTATCTGTGCACAGAAAAGCAGGGCATTTGAATCTATAGTTCTTTAAACATCGAAGTGATGACCTTTGATTCGGCTCCTAGTAACTAAAAGGATAAGGGACGAAGGATAAAATACAAATTTTCTTCGTAATAATCAATAAAAACAAACACAGAGAGGTCATAGCAATCAGAGTTTGGGTTCACCATGGTAAATCAATTCAAATACTAGGAGCATAAGGCTAGGATGATTTTAAGTTCTTGATCATAAAAAGTTGAATAAAACATAATATTAACACAATAGAAGTACAGTACTGAAGACGCAGGAACAATATTAATCTGTACCATTCAAAATAATAAACATGAGTACTATACCCAAATGAGAAATCTTCAAGTCGTTGCCTCGCACGATCCTCCCATCTCCTGCTTTCCAATCGATGTGACCTCACCGGTACCTCCCAACCAACATTAGGGGTACTCTTTTTCCCCTTATTTCCTCGAGTGGGAGCCATCCAAACAATACCAGAGAACAACTAGCACCCATATCGTCTCAAAAGGTCGATCTACCACCCGTTACCTGAGCTGGGTATCCCAACTCCCACAAGACAAAGTTCAGTGAAGGTAAAATTCAATAGTGTACTTTACAAAAAAAGATCAGATCCATACTCCTGCTCCTCCATCCTTTTTATAGAGTTTTCAAGTAATTAGTTTCCAAAATTTTCATTAAATTCCTTTTTCATTTAATTAATTAGGAAAAACCTCCCTCGTACACATGTTGCGTGATCCCTTACTTGCACTAGAAAATTGATTTTATAAAATAATTAATTATTCCTATTTCCCTCACCCACCTAAAAGAATTCTTAAAAACACTCCTTGTTGTCCCAATATTCCCTTACAAATATTAAATGACTTACGGGTGAAATCATGAAGGTGGGTTACACTTTTGCTTGTTTTATGACAAAAGAAACTGTATTTTCACAAGTTATTCAACTTCCGACATATAAAAGTATTTTTTTTATTTAGAATTTCACTTTATAGTAAAAACAAAACTTGTGAAGAATTGTGTTAGCTTTCTAATG
>JZKD02S1687408.1:236064-269654 GCA_000966675.3 Picea glauca | reverse complement strand
AGTTAGGCATTCATTTTTTTCATTATGTTTCCCCTTTTCTTTAGGTTTCCCCTTTTTCTTAAGTTCCCTATTTCTCTTAAGTTTTCCTTTTTTCCTTTTTAACTAAAAAAACAATTTAGCAAGTGTAGATAAAACAACCATTTACCCTTTTTCTTCTTTAATTAAAAATTAATTTATCAAATGTAGATGAAACAACCATTTACCCTCTTTTCTTTTTAACTAAAATAAAATTATCAAAAATAGATAAAAACAACCATTTATCTTTTTTTTAATTTTAATCCTCCATGATAATTTGACTTTAATAAATTAATTTGAATTTCTTACCCCCCTTCTTGTTACATGTTTATTTATTATTTATTTATTTTACCACATGTTCTAGTTAGACCTAGGTTTTAATTTCTCTAGACTAGGTGAAATTTTTATTCGGGATTTTTTTTTTTTAATTTTTACTTATCACCTTATTCATTTTAAGGAGACTAGGTTTATTCACTTACCAGTTAAAATCATGACATGCCCTTCACGATGCACTAGGTTCTTCAAGGGTGCCACCCGCCTCTTTCCATTTTCCTTGCATGACGTGCCCTTCAGGATGCACTGCATGCTCCAAGGGTGACACTCACCTCTTTCTGGTTTCTTTGTGCGATGTTCCCTTCAGGATGCACTACGTGCTCCAAGGAGGCCATTCACCTCTTTCTATTTTCCTTGCATGGAATTCCCTTTAGGATGCACTACATGCTCCAAGGGTGCCACTCAACTCTTTTTGTTTTCCTTGCACGACGTGCCCTTCAGAATGCACTACGTGCTCCAAGGATGCCACTCGCCTCTTGACTAACTTTGGTAGACGTAAAAAACCCCTGGAGTCAATACTCCACCAAGTGATCTTGTTGGAGACTAAGGGCCTCTAAGGAATAAGGCCCCTGCCTTATTGCATGCCCCTTAGAATCATCATGAGCGATTATCGTAGTTTGCCCTCATAGAATCATGGGTCTTATCAAACTAGGCAATCGTTAACCTACAGTTTGAGCCATGGAGGGAGTGCTAGTAGGTCATGGTAGGGATACTCCCACACCTCTCCCTCAAAGTATATGGTTGTCATGCGTGACCCCTCTACTCCACATGTGAGTCTGGTCGGCAAGTTATCGCCAGCCTGCATCATCAACGAATTATGTCAGAAATAATAATCAATCATCATAACAAGTAATTGTATGTCATATCAACAACAATCAAACCCCAATAGTCCACTACCTGAATCGATCCAGAGTCCAATGGGTTTCATAGATGCCTCTGCATCCTCAATGTCCAAAGTCCTCCACACTCAGGAAAACCCAGTTAATAACACTTATCTATGTAAATACAACCAAAATAACATGAGATCATATCCATAATATCTCATAATCATAATCAAATGGCCAATAGTATAATAATCTGGATCACTTGGAAAAAAGTGTCTTCAAAGAATAACTTTGCTCCGTGCGTGCAAGAGCGGGATGTTACATAAGGAATTTGCTTTGTGTCCTCATAGAATTGCTCCCGTTTTCTCCTTATCGTAATAGAATTTAGTGAGTTGACATGAGAAATTATCATAATGAATTCATATGATAGAGAATAATGAAATTCTTGAACAAATTAAATTAGGTAGAGTATTTAACTTAATAGATGTATCTCTTATTTTTATTTAGTGCACAAACTATTGAATTTAGGGATTTATTGATTTATTGACAATTGGAAATTGCATAAGCACTATATGATAAATTCAATAAATATTGACTTGGAATGGAATGTGAATTTATGAGTATCGCTCTGTATGTATGGTTTGTTATATTCATAAATTACTTTGACCATGATGATCATATCAAGTTTACTATTGAATTAAATAACCGAAATAATAATTGTAGCAATAAAATCCTACATCTAGTTATGTGATGTAGAGTAGTATGAATGATATTGTAATTAATCTTGTGATTGTAGTGGAGATAGTTAAGTTGTCACAGTAATTACCGAAATCTTAAAAAGGGCTTTCGGTCGACTATATTCTTACACTTTTACAACATTATATTTATATTGAAATGCTATTAAAATTTTGAAATGCTTGTTATGATTAAATTGAAATTTGTCTTTGGTTAGATCTTTTAGCAAGAGTTTAATTGTCAATTACATTCATGTTGGCTCTGTCTAGTGGATCACGAAAGAGGTTGTTATAGAATAACAATGATGTTGTATCTGAATTTTGTTGTGAATTGATATAGATAAGAGTATATTGTGTAATTATTGATGTATGTTATTTTTTCATAACACTTATAGTAGCTCGGGTTTTTAGTTTAGAAAGAAAAAAAGATTATAACTATTTTACTCAATTACAATTATGTGTTAACGTAGGGGATGTTACATATGGTATAGGAGCAGGTTCAACTCTGTGAAGACGGACCCATTACGCCTTCCACTGTGTTAATTAAAATGATTAATGATGCATATCTAATGCAATTTGATTGGTTCATGATAGGTATCATGGTCAGAGGATGCAGGGTAAGAGGACGTCGTGGTCTGGGAGGAAGAGGTATTCCTCCTCTGAGAGTATCCACACCAGAGGGATCTAACCATCAGGGAGATGATAAAACTACTAAGTAGGAACAAGTTGTTGTGGGATATGTGGTAGGTATGATGTGATTCTTCCATGGGATGTCAAAGCAATTGATCAACCATCTTGATCAGGATGAGGATAGAGCATATGTTACCAATCAAGGTTCACAACATACTCGAGTAGGTAGTAGTAGTATACACAAAGAAATTGAGAAAGTGAAGTTTCCTGAGTTCTTGGGTGCCACGAAAAGCTTAGCCGATGAGGCATGGTTGGAGAAAATGACAATGTGCTTCACACTTCGCGATTACACCTCAAACATGAAATTTCACATGGAAGTATTTCCACTAAAAGGGAGTACTCTACTTTGGTGGAAGACACTCCTACCTCAACTAAACATGGTCATGGAAGACGTTTCATGGGAATTGTTAGAGGAACGATTCAAAGAGAGGTACTTGTCCAATGAATTCATGTCATGATCTTAGGATCTTATGACATAGTGATAGGCATGGATTGAATGGAATCGCATGATGTGATACTTAACTGTAAGACAAAATGGTTAAGTTTGACAGATGATTTGGGACAGAATAGTGTGGTTGTAGGAAGAAACCAAGGGGTTTCATTGAAGTTTATTTCCTCCCTAAAATTACAGAAAAGTGTAACGACCCCCCCATTAAGACGTAAATGTAAATGAGTACAATACAATTTTTTTTTTGAAACACAATTAAGACATGTTTTACACGAAAATAACATACTTCAATAACTACACATTCTATTCTCAACTATATAACTACACAACAATATTCAATACACATAATTGTTATTCATAGATCACTACATCATAAAGAGATGATCAAGATCTCTACCTACCCAACCTACCCTACAAGGTTAGGACCTCCAAGACACATAATCAACGCTAAAGTCCATGATTCAAGCGATTGATTTTGACCATTTAAGGTCTCAGGACTGGTGATTGTTCTAAGGAACATGGAGATATCTACTCCCATAGCTGACTCTAACCTAGACTCTGGCTAAATTTGACAGAAGGTACTTAATCATAACACAATTAAATTCATTCAATGGCGCTTTATACTAGTACAAAATTCATCAAATCATCAATCTAATTCACATCATAAGAATTTACTCAATTGTTTGGTTCCATTCCATTAGAAAATCATCTCTAATATCATAACATGTCAGTTTTATAATCCACTTTCTAAAATCAATATATAAGAATCCATTGTGGATAACGATATCATTTATAGTGAACCAATACATGTCAATGATTGTTTTTACCATAAGTAAAAATTAAGGATTAATTGACATCATACCTTATCAAGGAAGAATAATAAAAATATAAATTAATGTATTCGTAGTTTAAATTTCCTCAACTTTTAATTCATAAATAAATATCAATTCCTCAAATAATACTCTAACCTTCTTACTTTATTTATTTAATCAAAGTTGAGTGTAGGCACCAGATAATAAGTGAAGTATGTTATAGAGAAATTTTTAGGTTGTTCAAATCCCAACCCAACCACGAAACAAGTGCTACAATTGGGGAATCCTACATCCAATGTTACCTCGATGTAAGTCTCACACTTCAAGGGTGACTAGGTCACTCTACGGAGGAGATCTCGGTGACCCTAGGGGGATTGAGATGGAGATGGAGGGAAATGGAAGTGAAGCCCATACATATCAAGTCTAATTGGAATAAAAGGTAGGTAAATATTCCTTGTAATTCAAGTAATTGTTTCCCAATAGGTAGAATACTTCTTTGAATGATTGCACATGCCTCAGACACAAGAAAATACACCTTGAAATGATATATGTTAGTTGGATCAACAAGTTAATCTTGTTGTCCTTATTTTTAAGAAGTATATAATAGTATATATTAGAAAGTAAAATATCTTGTAATCTTCTCAGTAAATGTTAGAGATCAAGTAGAAAGTACAAGAGAAAAGAATAGTAAATGACTAACTAAACTCAAGATGAGAAACTAATATTCTAGCATAAAAAAATAAGGTTGTTGTAAACAATTGTCTGCAGAACATTACGTCATTCATATGGCTTTGAAATTCAATGTATTACAAAAATAAAATCATCCACTGAAATCTCATGTAAAGTTTCCAAAAAGTGAGCTAGACCAAGGGGAGTAAGTGTGCAAACTTTGAGCAAAATCCAATGGTTGATAAGAGAGTTATTCAAGAAAATTTGAGTTACGGTTTATGCATCTCCAATGGATAACTATGAAACTTTTTAACAACAACAAGAAGTATCCCCTTGATGGGGATTCCATAGTGGTTGTGAGGTGCCCAAGGCATAAGGAGTACAATTCGCTTTGCAAGAAGTAAAAATGACTGGAATTCACATTTGCTAATGCAATATTGTGTTTATCCAATAAAATAATAAATGACTAGTGCATTTACTATTGGTTCAATGGGGTCATGAAAATAAAGATATATAGAAGCTACCTCCTTGGGGGTGTAATCTCTTTTACTTCCCAAGGAATGTTTCTCTAGCTAGGGTTTAAGCTAAGAGGGTGTATGCCCTTATACTTCTCTTAGAAAACCCTGGTGAAATCAATGAAATGAAGCATAATATGATGAATACTATGGTGGGGGTGTATTCCCTTATACTTCCAACCTAGTTCCTAGAAAAATAACCTTTACTTGAAATAAATGATATCAAGAGAGTAAAAATCATACCAATTCAAGGAAAAAATGCCTAGACAATCCACCACAATAAAAAGAGATAATCCTTCCAAGGCTACAGCATCACTCCCATCAACCATAACATCAAGAGATAACCATAACAAGTTCTAATTATATAAAATAGACAAGAGGGCCAAAAATTTCAGACCAAGTCCTCTCATAAGAGGGAAAGTTATGTTAAAAATGAGATCTTATGATCTCTATTTATACTAATGTCACCAAGGTGACTTATCCAAAAATTAAGGGGTAAAACAAAATATTAGGGGTCAACATCCCTAATATTTCCCCCTTTACAAAGTAATTCATTTAAAATTCACTTTTGGACATAAGAAAACCCTATTTTTAGAATGATGTCACCCCTTTAGGGTACGTTTTGGCATTAAGATGAACTCATTGGTGTAGGAGGAGGATGTCTAGGCTTCCCAAATCCACATTTCATGTATCCACATCACATCCTTCATGGTCAATTCTCCACAAATGTCCAAGTGCCAATGCATCAATCACACCAACAAACACCAACCCCCCTAGGTGACATTATTCCTAAAGAAGAGACATTTTTCCTCTCCTAGGAAAAACGTTTGGTATGTGGGGGATAGGTTATGTTATCCAGGTCATCCTTAAGGCCTTCCAAGTTTGACCTCTCTCATCCAACATGAGCTCCCTTGGCATCCAACATGTGAGGTTGTATCCCCATGGAAGCCTAAGCTAGGATTGTTCTCCCAAAACTATCCATCAGCTAGGTCGTGCAAAGACAAATGAACACACCCTCAAAGGATATCAAGTCATAACATCATGATAAGTGAATCCAATCAATAAATAATCCATCTAAGAATGTGCATAAAAGATCACTATATCAAACAATTAATTACTCAAAGACACTATGCAACTTGTCAAGATTGAATATGGGAGGGTTGATGAGGTGTCATATTGGGTATATATTGCCCTAGGTCAAGGATAATTTCCAATAAATCCCTCTGTAATCCATGTAAATTGGATGCAGTGGTTGGGGTCAACATTCAATGGGCATAGGTCTCATGACATACAAGGGTTCGTAGTGTCTCATTCATGGGTGCCTTTGTAGAGGGTGTGTGGTACCTCCGTCCACAATGCACTTTTTCCAAGACCATCAATTTCATTTTATCTTTATTTCATTGTATTTTATTTCATAATTGCATAAGGATATATTGAAATTCACTTCTGTGGCATGGTGACCAAATGATGGTAATGTCACCCACAAACACCTAGTGGA
Organism: Picea glauca; assembly: GCA_000966675.3. NCBI lineage: Eukaryota > Viridiplantae > Streptophyta > Pinopsida > Pinales > Pinaceae > Picea > Picea glauca. The sequence continues at coordinate 263,116 of JZKD02S1687408.1, read as the reverse complement.
AATGATAAGGTTGTCTCGTGATGAGACCCCTTACCTCTTAACCATGCAACTAAGAGCCATTTTCCTAGTTTGGTGACCAAATGATGACAATTTCATACCACTAGATATTCATGGACTCATAGTTTGTCTCGTGATGAGACCTTATATCCTTCAACTAGCCTTTTAAGTGTTCTTTGTCATATTATGGGTCACCTTTACTCAAAGACAAGAATTATATTGCTTTCTTGCGTGATCCTCGGGAGAAGAATCTTGGAGGTTTATATAAGGATTTTATCTTTTACACAACATCAACTCCTCTAGGCCTTCAGCCCCTTCTTCCCATAGAATGAGGGACAAACCCTTCTCAGGTCAATACACCCTAAAATCCCAAGAGATAAAGAAATGGGCGGTGGGTGGGATAATGATGGAAAGTGGTAAGTATGGCCGAGAACGGTATGATGGTTCATCAATAGAGTTCCTATTAGCAAGCTCATTCCCAAGGAATGCCACTTACTAGAGAACAATGTCAAACACCAAGGTGAAGCAGGTCAAAAGACATAATGTCCAACCATATATCCTGAAATCTAGAGAAATTTAAGATACAACATAATCAAATGGATTAAACATTGAAATGATTCTCACCATAATATTGACTTGTACGTCATGGAGCAAGGCCCACTACCTTCTGGAAGCCAACTGATGTGGTGGATGCCATGTGGAAAACTATGACCATATGTGGTGGTGAGTGGGTTTTCCATCTGTGCAAAGGGTATTGTTGGTCATGTAGTCTCTCGACACTCAATATCTACAACATAAGAGCCCCGAAATATCATCTCCTTAGTTATCCACAAAATAGAGATAACAAAGTCATCAATATATATATATATATATATATATTAAAAAATCATAATTTATACATATATAAATTCTAACGAAAACCTTATGTGGTGGACTATTAATCCTAATAACTATTCTTTTGGCTGGATACTTAATTAATAATCCACTTTAATTTTCCATGTACCCCAACCATAATTATATATACTATAACAATGTAGAATTGTTCTTTTCCTTGAATATCAATATACTCTATTGACTTTAGTTTCAAAATTAATTCATAGTCTAAGTTATAAGTTTAATCGTTCATGAGGGCTAGCTTAATCTTAAGTCGAGTTTAAAATGGGTATTATTAGAGTGATCGGTAGTGATGAGGAAGTCAAACTCTCAGTTTTGAAGGAGTCGTAACTGTCAGGTTACATTCTGTTAACTAGAACTATCCGTGTATTGGTTTTAAATTTTATTTTATGACAATTTATTTCTATCGGTAATTTTATTTAACAATGTCAGACCTTATATATCACAAATGATAACAATGGAATAAGGATCAATTACCAGTTATAGCGTTAGGTTTACATACCAATTTAAGTTTGACGCATCGTTAAATGAGCTCAATAGTTTTGTTACATCAACCATAACTAAGCCTACCTTATAGAAATTTTAAATAAAAATTTTAGTTTTAAATGATAGGGACTATATATATCATATAGTTGGGCAGAGAGAATCCCTTGTCTTATAAACAAGAGAATCTCATACACCAATTAAATTTCTGGCTTAGCATTGACTTTAAAAATGAATTATTATTACTATATATATTCAGTGTGTAAACTATTTATACATCTATCAATCTATCATATAGAAAACTCAAATTATAATTGCAATTTATCACTATAGCGTCGCTATACTAGTTTTAGTTTTAATTTCCCGAATTTGCAAACAAAATTACGGTGATCACAACAAAACTCAAATTGGAATTAGCAATAAAATTTTACATCGACGAAGAGAAATTTCAAATTTCGGGACTGCAATTTAAGTTGCAACAACCCTACAATTTCTAAATTACAGATTTGCAAATTAAGCGTCCATAAAAAAATTATGATTTCGAATTTTGCAAATTCTTTCGACAGCGACCATAATAAACCCCAAATTCGAATTGCATATAAAGTGTCAATGACCCGTCAAATTTTTTTCTCGATAATGCAAACTAATTAAGCATCAATCTTAACGAACTTCAATTATAGTATTTGCAAATCATTTTAGAAGACCACATGAACCTCTAAATTCGGAAACACACATAAGTTTTTCAAAGACCGGACAAATTCCAATTTTCCGAATTTTAAACTAGTTTTGCGGTGACCAACAAATTCAAAATTAGGATCTCACAAATGATTTGGCAGTGACCCTAAAATATTAGTTCCAGAATGCAACTAAAAATGTAGCTATCCAGCGAACTTGGCAATGACCCTACGAATTTAGTTATGGCATGCAAACTAGTTCAACATCGATTATAACGCGAATCAAAATTCTGAATGGACAAAGAGATTTTGACCAAAGGAAGTTCTAAAATTTTGGATTGCAAATGATTGGCAGTAAGCAAATAATTTTATAAATTCCAGAGCTTCGAGGTAATTATGCAGCGATTTAGCAAAACTCATTTCAGAATCTGCAAATTATATCTTACTGCGACCCTAACAGTTTCAAATTCGAAATACAAAATACTTGACTGCTACTATAAGATTTCTAATTTCTTGGGTTTGAAAAAACTTTAATAACGATTACCTGTAGTTCTAAATTCGGATTGTAATAAATTTTCGAATGGCCATACAAACTTAAAAATTCCCGGATTGGTAAATGATATTACAAAACCCAACGAAATTCTATTTTTCAAAATGCAATAAAATATGCAAACACCATACAAACTTCTAATTCCGGAATTGCAATTAAGTTTTACAAGTCCATACAGAATTCTACTTGGATTTGAACATATATTTTACAACGAATCAACAAAATTCAACATTTTGAATTGAAATAACTTGACGGTGTTCGACAGATTTTAGTTTTCAGAGCTACAAATTCTTATGCACCCGTTAAAATACAAATCACTTCTTATGCACCAGTTAAAATACAAATCAATTCTCTAAAAGCTGTAAACTAAAATTGCAGTGACTAAAAATTTCTAAATTCTGGATTTACATTCTAAAATCTGGATTTACAAATAATTTACAGCGAATAAATAAAAATATTAGGAATTTAAGGTTTGTAAATTTAATTAAAGGAATTTTGAAATCTAGGGTGGAAATCAATTTGGAAGCGATCGATAAATTTAGGACTTTCTGAATTATAAAGCGAACCCAAGAAATTCGTTTACACAAAGACTCTTCAACAACTTGTCAAATTTTATTTCGAGAGTTACAACATGGATCTACAGTGATTTAAAAATTTCTATTAAACAAAATTACTCTTACTGCAATAAGATTTCAAAATATAAAATACCGACACCAATGATGATGGAGAATTGAGGGTTCCATTCCCCAACTTTTGCTCCCTCTTTACTCCCACTTTCTAATCACGTACCTCCCAGTCAATGCTAGGGGTATTCTTCTTTCTGCATAGCTCTTCGATATGCAAAGGGGCCACACACAAGAAACATAAAATAATAGATTCAAAACTTGTCTCGTAAGGAAGGAAGAGTTTCCACTCTTTGTCAAGCCTGGTATCCCAACTCTCACAAGTAAAACACAATCAAACCAATTTTGGCAGCATAATAGTACTATCAAAGGTGATATCCAATTCCCTTCTACACCATTTGTTTTATTTGTTTTATAGAAATTTCCCCACTCACACATGTCCTCATGCACAAATATTTAACTTTTTAAATATTTGTGCATATGCCAAGTTACACAAGTAATGACTATTTTTATTTTATTTAAAAAGACAATTCCCCTCACATTCCCCATCGTGTTCCTATTTCCGCTTTTAGTTTTCCCTTTGTTACTCAAATTCTCATTTAATGAGTGTCTCCTAACAAGATATTAGTTAGAGTTTAATTAAGGGTCTTATTCTTGTTAAACTTAGCGGTAGTTTGAATCAAGATACTGTTCTATGTGTACACCTAGATTCTCTCATATTATTTCTTATTTCTATTTTAAAATCCCTTTTATTAATTTCATGAACACATGTGCATTTTGTCCCACCTTTATATTTTTGTTCACCTTTTTCCTAGGGTTTGATTTTACCACAACTCTTTTAATTTATTTAATATTTTTAATTAGTCCCTTAATAAAAATTATACATAGACTTAGTCTTAGAATTAGGCTTAGACTCTTGTTAGGATTCTAGGTTGATAATTTACTAACTAAATAATTGTTTTATTCTAACAAGGTCTAAACATTTTGATGTTTTCTGGGCCACTTAGATTTGTTGACTCATGTTTTAATTATGAGACATGCCCTTCAAGATGCACTTTTGTGCTACAAGGGTACCACACAACTTTTACTAGTTTTGGAAGTTTGTCCGACCCTTGGAGTCAACACTCCACTCAGTCGACCCTGTGAGATACTAAGGAATTATAAAGAATAAGGATTCCACCTTATTGCACACCCCTTATAATTTTTCGTGATCAATTGTCTCAGTCTATCCTCACGACATCATCGACCTCTTAATCTAGGTAATTGTTAGCCTACATTTCAGGTCACGGTGGGAGTGCTAGTAGGATATGATAAGGACATTTCCACACCTCTCCCCCAATGTCAGGTGTATGTCCATGGCCCCTTAACTCCTTATGTTAGTCAGATTAGCAAGAATCGTCAATACTACATCCGCTAAACAAATAGTATCAAAATTCATATATATAAATCAATCATATATCACATGTGTGTAAAATGAAACACTCAATGGAAATATAATCCACTCCCTGAATCATATGGAGTCCATGGAATTCCATTGATGTCATTAACATCCATAACCTGTCATGTGTCCTGCACACTTGAGAGAACTCGTTAATAATATCTGTCAATACATATATATTTGAAAGTAACAATGAATCACAATACATCATCATCATATATATAACTCATAATCGAAACTAAATCATAATGTACCATAATTGGATCACTTGCACCCAGGTTTCCTCAAGATAAGTCAATATCTATGTGCTCAATAGAACAGAATGTTACATACACCCCCTCTTATTTTAAACTTCATCCTAAATTTTGTATAGTATCTAAATGCAAGTAAATAAATGTATATGATATATATATAATCTATCAAACAAGTAAGGAAATTGTTGGCGCATCTCATATGCATCCTCCTAGGTAGCCGAGTGTGGACTATAGTTTTCCCACTGGACCTTGACCTAATCGACTATTTGATATCCTAGCTATAGAGTGAAATGGTCTAGAATGTAGATTGTCTCTACCATTAAAGAACACTCATCCAACATCGGCAAAGAATTCATGTTAATGACATGTGACAAATCACTAATATAATGTCGTAAAACATATACATTAAAATACATCATGCATACACCTTAAAGAATTAGGAAAGGCTTGTTGATAATCCATGGTTCCTTTCCTTTCGAGAACCTCAAAAGGTCCCACAAACATAGGAAAGAGTTTGGAACCCTTTCCAAACTCGATTGAGCTCTTATGTTGTTTTACCCTCAAGAAAACTCTATCACCAACCTCATAACTACAGTCAAAGTGATGCACATCAACATAACTCTTTTACTGATCATGTTCTTATTTAATCCTTTGTCTTATGGATTGCATCTGTTCTTCCATTTCTTGGATCACTTCCACTCCCACCAGGACCCTATCCTCAAGTCGATCCCAACTGAATGTCGTCCATCATGGTATCTCGTAAATAAATTCAAATGATTCCATCTTAATCATACTCCGGTAACTGTTGTTGTATTAAAACTCTACGAATAGAAAGAATTCTTTACAAAAATTTTGTTTATTCATTACATACATATGCAACATATCCTCCAAAATCTAGTTTTTTCTTTATTTTTTGCATATGTCTCTGGGTGATACGTTGTACTAAAATTTAGTTGCAGTCCTAAGGCCTCTTGGAAAATGGTCCAAAATCATCCTGTAAACACTGATCCACGATCACATATGATATTTCTTGGTACTCCATGTAACCTCACATTCTTGTTGATAAATACTCAAGCTATGTCTCGTGCCAGATACGTCGTATGGATTGCAATAAAATGTGCACTTTTTGTCAGAGTGGAAACTAACAAAAAAATTGAATCATGTCTCCTTTCCCTCAGCGTCAATCCAATGATAAAATCCATTGAAATGACTTCCCATTTCAATTCAGGAATAGAGTGTGGTTGTAAAACTCATGCTCGATGGCTATGTTCATCCTTCACTTACTCACACTCTAGATATCTCACCACATAACTAACTATGTCCTCTTTCATTCCTTTCCAGAAGAATAAGGACTTAAGGTATGCCCTCATATTTGTGACTACCGGATGATCCATCTAAATTGCTTGATAAGTGTTTCTTAAGATCAAACTTATTAAATCATCATTAGGCGCTTCGTAAATTCTACCATTATATGCAAACAATTCAACGTTTTCCAAGGAATAACCTTCAAACATTGGTACAATCGTGTTATTTTGTCCAATATTATCTTTAACTTCTTTATACTAGTCATCGTCTATCTATAATGTTAGAATATTTTCTCGAAGATTCATCTTGAGAGGTATTACCAAGAGTATGCCTAGTCTCTAACTCAATGCATCTACCACTTTCTTCGCTTTTACTTTAATATAAGTAATCTCAAAATCTTATTCACTAAGTAATTATGCCCAACTCCTCTATCGCGAGTTTGAGTCACTCTAAGTAAATGTACGTTGTAATCGACACTAATATGTCTTTAATTTGAATTTTCATCCAATCAGATAATGTCTCCATACTCTCAAGGCATATACAATTGCTAATAACTCCAAGTCATTCTTTTTGTAGTCTTCCTCATGGCACCTTCTCAATTTCCTTTATATGTAAGCGCTCACACGACCGTCTTGCATAAAAACTCCACCTAGGCCTTCCTTGTATGTTTCCATGCATACCAATAATTATATCTCCATATCGGGGACCTTAAGTATTGGCGTTGTCATTAAAAACTCTTTGAGATTTTGAAATATTTCCCCACATTTCTTAGTCCGTACAAACTTCTTGTTTTTCTTCTGCAATTCTGTGATTGGATTTTCCATCTTTGAAAAAACTTCGACAAACCATCGGTAATATCTTGCTAAACCTATAAAGCTATGTATTTATTTTATGTTTGTCGGTATTTTCCATTCCATAATAGCCTCTACTTTCGTTGGATCCACAATGATACCTTCATAAGATATGATATTTCCCAAGTAGTGAATCTTTGATGGGTAAAAAGAACATTTCGATAGATTCCCATACAATTTGTTTTCTCTTACACATTGTAGAACCAATCTCGGGCGTTCACCATGCTCTTATTTCATCCGAGAATAAATGAATATGACATCAAAAAATACTTGAACAAACTTGTCCAAGTATTCACAGAACACCCCATTCATCACACTCATGAATACCCTAGGGGCGTTCGTGAAAGAGAATGGTAAAACTATAAACTCATAGTGTTTGAATCTTGTCTTCAATGCGGTCATAGGGATATCTTCCTCCTTAATCTATAATTGATGATATCTCAATCTTAAATGAATCTTCAAAAACACCATTTCTCCTTTCATCTAGTCAAACAAATCATCTATCCTTGATATTAATTGTCTCTTTGTTCAATTAATGATAGTCAATACAAAGCCTCCATGATCCATCCTTATTTCTCACAAAAATAATTGGCGCACCATAAGGTGAAACTCTTGGAAAAATTATTCCCAAGTCCAAGAATTCCTTCAATTTCATTTTGAAATCCTGCAATTCAAGAATTGGCATATGATATGTCGTTCTCGCTATCAGATGAGTTTGAGGTTTCAAATATATTCTAAAATACAAACTTTGTTTGGGCATTAAACCTGGTAACTCTTCTAAAAATATGTCTGTGAACTCTTAAATTACATGAGGTTTTTCTAATCCTTCTACCTCTCTCTTTTCATGTAGTGCCAATATTTCATAAATATTTCATCCCTTGTGCATCCGCTTCTTCAATTGTAGGGAAGAAATAAATCTCAAGGACACTCCCTATTTTCTTCCTACAATTACCCTACTCTATCCCAAGTCATCCATCAAACTTAACCATTTCATCTTGGAGTTGCGTGTTGCATCATGCAATTCCAACTAGTCCATGCCTATCAATATGCCATAACATCCTAAAATAGTGATGTATAAAGTTGTAATTTTTTACAAAATGACGCAGCCGCACCCGTAGGCACGTCCGCTCACATAGGATCTTCTTCTTCTCTTGGCCCGAAGAAATGAAAATCTCTTCAAATCCCTTATCGGGACTTTCAACACCCACAGAAATTGTCTTTATGATCTCCCTATCCAAATCGGGAAATCAGACTTGACGAGATCACAAGTCTTACAGTCACGGATTCGGGTCTTTCAATTCCCCGAAACCCGATGTGGTTCAATTCCAATGCCTTCCCGTTCCTATCGAGAATCTCTGCCGTTAGAAATTCGGCACCTGCGTTGTCGTAGATAGCTTACCTCACAGATCCGCAACTCTCGATCTATGATGATGCCTCTCGTCTAGACCTCCCGTTCCATATGACCACAATCTTCTTCGCTATCGGGGCTTCAGACTTAGCGAGAGTGAAGTGTATAGACTCCGCGTCCTCAGGATCCCTGATCCTTCGACCCCCGACACACCATGGCATTGACCCCTTCGAGGGTTTGACCTTTCAACACCTGTCCCTTAGTGCTAGTGCCTATGGGCCACAATCCTATCGTGATAGGGAAATCGCGTATCACGATATTGCAATTCCCATTGCACTTGTTCCCGGAACCTTCCATGTCCCGAACCCCGATATGGGGTGACACCTGTTCTCCACTCAAATGTTGTGACTATGTGGTCGTCGCGTTTCAGAGTTTCAAGACTCTTACCATAATATTTCCCTTATTCACAGGAACCCTAACATGCCAATCCACGATGCACGTGAGAACTGGCCCTTCCACGTCACTATCTCCCTGTCGCCATTTCAGACATCATGAAATCCCGATTCCTGATGCAACAATTTCTATGTCTTCGGAGTTCACGATGTGTCAAACCCTAACTCCTCTCCCACTTCTTCATGCGTGTCCTGCCGAAATCAACGGCTAGGATTTCTTTCAGAATTTTGAAACCCACAAGGTTTCGATTCTCTTGACTTATCAATCCCTATGACACAAATATCTCGATGACTCCAATGGGGCTTAAACTTGGTGTAGCTTTCGTCGGATCTGACGTCTGGCGGTCTTTTGCAAATCTCCTCCATGAATTCTGACCATCGATTTCTTCCCCCTTGAGGATTTCTTGACAGGAAACCTCCTGTGCAACCCTTCAACAGATTTGAAGGCTTTGCTTTTCCTGATCTTTCTTCAGCTTCCACAATCTCTTAGGAAAAGAGATCTCTTGCACGCACTCCTTGCGGAAAACCTGCGAAAACTTCAAGTGTTCAACTTTCCTTGACTCTGCGCACGCTTGTAGCAGCAGTCCTCCAACTCTTTACTCAGTTCACAACCCTGAAACTTTTACCCAGCCTGTGCACTCCTTGCACGGCTATGTTCCCAACTACCCTTTCTGGGATGAATGAAAACAAATTTATCCCCATCTAAACCTACTGTCAACGCACTCCTTGCGGACACTTCGACTGCACTCCTTGTAGGAATCTCTGGATCAAATAGAGAAACAATTGAAACTCATTCCATCTCCCTCTCAGACTTCAATTCATACATGAAATCACATAAACAGCATATAAAAGAAAATGTGTAACTAGAAGCAACCATTCATGAGCATATCAACATCAAATACACAAAGAATAACACAAACCATGAATTTGAATCAGAACTCTTCTATTAATTCAAATGTTTGCACATGGGTGTTCTTTACATAGTTCTCTTCTTTCTCTTTCTCTCCTGCTCCTCTTCTATGCTTCGGATAATGTTACAATGATACAATGAGGGTGTCTGTATTCATTTTCCCTCCTTCTTTCTAAAAAAGTCTAATCTATGAATTAAAATTCTATCTACCTGCATTAACTATATTAATTGTTATCTATCTACTGAAGGATTAGAGCTATCCGTTCAAGGTCCATTTACAATATACAAATGTACCATCTCTTAAATGACTCATTTAAGATCTGTGAAACAACTTCCAAGGTTATTTCAAAATTTGTGTTGCCTTGTCCAGTTGTCTTCTGCTTCCACGCTAGCTCGCTTGATGTGCTGGCGATGCTCCTGCATCATACTCCCTTGCTTGAAACCTTTCATGGGCTCCTGTCCATGAGCTCCTGCACAGTCTGTCCATGCCTTTTTATCTCCGCTTCATTCTCCCAGCTAGCATCTTCAACTGGATGATTCTTCTATTTGACTAGATACTCAAAGTATTACTTTCGCTTGGTCTTCTTTCTCACTCTCTTGTCCAGTATGCATTCCATCTGTGGTTTTTCTGCAACTGGCATCTGTTTCATCCACTGGATCACTGGCTCCTTTGTTCCAGTCTCTACTTCTCCAGCTCTGTATGGGTATAAATATGCAACATTGAATATCAGAGATATTTCGATCCCATCCGGTAACTCGATCTCATAAGCATTTTCCCCCAATCTCTTTAAGACCTTATATGGCCCAATTTTTTCATCTTTAACTTATTGTATGTTCCTATCAGGAACCTTTCTTTCCTCAAATGTGCCAGAACTAATTCACCAACCTCGAACTAAAGTTTTCTCTGATGTTGATCTTCTCTGTGCTTGTACTCCTGGCTTGATTTCAGCAGTTGTTCCTTCACCTGGCTATGAAGTTCCTTCATCGCTTCAGTGAATTCTTCTACATTGGCGCTACTAGGAGAAGTCTGTTCTGAATCCCTCAATTCAGAAACCCCTCTCGGCTACATCCCATAGACAACCTGAAATGGAATTTTTCCTGTACTCCGATTTACTGAGTCATTGTATGCAAACTCTGCCTGGGGTAATATACTATACCATTGGCTATGGCGCTCTGTCACCAAGCTTCTCAGCAAGTCTACTAGAATTCTGTTCACCACTTCCGTCTTTCCATCTGTTTGAGGATGATAAGCTAAACTAAACATCAAATTAGTCCCCAGCTTCTTCCATAAGGTCCTCCAAAAATGACCGATGAATTTAGTGTCTCTGTCCGAAACTATGCTTTTCGGCAAACCATGAAGTCAAATGACCTCTTTGAAGAACAAATTTGCGATGTGAGTCGCATCGATGGTTTTCTGGCATGGGATAAAATGTGCCATATTGGAAAACCTATCCACTACCACAAAGATTGAATCAAATCCTCTTTGCATCCTTGGCAATCCCAATACGAAATCCATGTTGATCGCATCCCATGGCCTCTCTTGTATGGGCAATGGCTGATAGAATCCTGCATTATGCCTCCTTCCCTTTGAATGCTGGAAAATTCTGCATCTGCTAACGAATCTCTTGACATCTGCTTTCATTCCTGGTCAAAATTATGATTGGCTCAGCTTCGTGAATGTCTTATCATGGCCAAAATGTCTTGCTAATCCACCACTATGTTTCTCTTTTAACAGATTCTCCCTCATGGAGCAATTCGGAATGCACATTTGATTGCCTCTAAACAACAATCCCTCCTGGATCATATAGTCTATCCGAGGGCTTCTATCTCTCAGAACTAGATTCTCAGCTGCTTCATACGCTTCTACAAAATTTGCATCATCTGCGTACATATTCCTGAGATCATCAAAACCCAAGGTTTTGACTCGAAACTCCTGCAACAACAAACACTTCCTGCTCAAAGAATCAACAACTTTGTTAGCAGTACCCTAAATGTGTTTAATCACAAACATGAAATTTTGCATATACTCTACCCATTTTACATGTCTCTGATTCAACTTCTCCTGTTGAATCACAAACTGTAATGCGTGATTATCACTATATAAAACAAATTCTTTTGGGACCAAGTAATGCCTCCACTTCTTCAGTGCTTGGATGATAGCATAAAATTCCTTTTCATATGTGGAGTATTTCACCTTTGCCTCATTTAGCTTCTCACTGAAATATGCAATTGGTCTGTCTTCCTGACTCAAGATCGCTCCTATAGCAAACCCTCTTGCATCACATTTCACCTGAAATGTCTTCAGGAAATCCGCCAACACCAACACTGGTTTTTCCGTGATCTTCCATTTCAACAGATTGAAACTTTTCTCAGCCTCTGTTGTCCAGTGAAAATACTTATGCCACTTCTTCACTGTATCCATCATCGTTGCGCTAATCTCACTGAAATTTCTGATGAACTTCTGGTAGAAACTAGCCAGTCCATGAAAACTTCTCACCTCAAAAATATTTCTCGGTGATAACCAATTTTTAATTACCTCCACCTTATCTAGATCCATCTTCAGTTCATTTACCGAAATAACAAAACCCAGATAAATGAGCTCTATCTTCATGAATGAGGACTTCTTCATATTTATCAATAGCTTCTCCTGCTGTAGTTTCTGCATCACTGTAGGCAAATGCTTCAAGTGTTCTGCCACTGATTTACTGTAAATCAGTATGTCATCCAAATACACAATGAAGAACTTCCCGATGAACTCCCTCAAGACTTCATTCATCAACCTCATAAAGGTACTTAGTGCATTTGTTAAGCCAAACGACATAACAAGCCATTCATACAAACCCTCGATTGTCTTGAATGTTGTCTTCCATTCATCACCATCCCTCATGCGAATCTGATGATGTCCGCTTTTGAGATCAATGTTTGAAAAGTATTTTTCCCTGCTCAAGCAATCCATGAGATCATCCATCCTTGACAATGGAAATATGTACCTGATGGTTATCTTTTTGATTTCCCTTGAGTCGGTACACATCCTCCAGGCTCCCTCTTTCTTCAGACTTAGTACTTTTGGAACAACACACAGACTCAAGCTTTCTCTGACCAAACCTTTGTCCAATAACTCCTAGACATGCCTTTTAACTTCTTCATTTTCTTGCAGCATCAATCTGTACGCGTATTTGTTTGGCAAACTGGCTCCTGGTATGAGATCAATGTGATGACTCACACTCCTCATCAGTGGCAACGAACGAGGTAATTCATCTACTATGTTGTCAGTGAATTCTTCCAGCAGTTCCTGAACTTCATCCGGTAATTCATCCACTCTCGTGCTTGTCAGAACAATCCTCGGTTTTCTGACCACAAAGAATTGTGGATCTTCTTTCTTCTTAACCTCTGTAAGAAGTTCCTTCCCACTCATGAGAAGTACTGTGTTGCTTACTTCCGGCTTCACCTCCTTATCCTTTATTAGAAGCAACATATGGGTTCTCCCATTCTTCTCCAGGGTATATGTGTTCATTCTTCCATTAGGAATCACATTTCTGTCATATTTCAATGGTCTACCCAGCAATAGGTGACATACATCGATGGGAATAACATCACATAAGATATTATCATTATATCCACCTATCTTGAATTCAACCAAGCATTGTTTAGTGACAGTTACCTGGTGTCCTTTTTGTAGCCATGAAACTTTGTATGGGATTGGATGATCAGTGGTCTCTAGCTCCAGCTTCTCTCCCATCTCTGTGGATACGATATTATCCATGCTACCACTGTCCACGATAACCTTGCATACCCTATCCTTGGTCCTACAAGATGTTCTGAAAAGTCTGGTCCTTTGGAATGAACTTTCAACCTCTTTCTCAAGTGTTAAAAGAACCTTATGCATCATCAGCGACCTTCCTCCTTCAGCATCTTCTGCTTCGGCATCTCACCTCTGTGCCTCGACGAAGTGATCTTCTCTCATGTCCTTCTTTTTCTATGGACACTCATAAGACTTGTGCCCATTCTTTCCACATGTGAAACATGTGATTACTCCACCTCTTCCTCTTCCTCTACCTCTAGTACGAGGAAAAGTTTTGTTGTCAGCATATCCTCCGCTCTGCTCTGTATGCTACCCTCTCTGTTCAATGTATGGCCCTCTCTGTGAGGTTCCACCTCTCTCAGTATGAGTTTGAGGTTTCTTCCATTCCTCCTTGGGCTTCTGATATTTGTCCTAGGAAACTACTTTGCCTCTGGGATAACTTCTGCCTAGGCCCCTCTGACTCTATTTTCGACTCGGCTTCTCTTCTGCTTTCAGAGTCATGTGATAAGCATCCTCCACCGTTCGGATGGTAACCATTCTCATATCGTCCTGGATATCATATCTCAGACGATTCATGTATCTAGAAACCTTCTCATCATCACTCTCCCGATGACCTACGTTGATGATCAGTCGATAGAATTCCTCTGTGTATTCTTTCACTGTCATCACCTTTTATCTTAGGTTCTGCATCCTCCTGAACAGAGTAATTTGATAATCCCTAGGGATGAATTTCGCCTTTATCTTCACGATCATCCTGTCCCAGCTCTTGATTTTCTGCTTTCCTTTGCAGCATCTATCTGCTTGTAGTTCATCCCACCACAATGTTGCATGTCCTTTCAAGTGTGTAACAACATGCCTGACTTTCTTGTCTTCTTCGACATATTCATAGTCGAAGTAAGTATCCAGAGCTCTAATCCAATCTAGAAGCTCTTCTACATCTAGATTTCCATCGTAAACTGGAATGTCCATCTTTGTCCTTGCACCCATCCTGGAAATAGCTCTAATTAAACACTCGTTTGATGCATCTTCGGCTGCAAATTCCTTTTCACGTTCAGCTTCTATTTCACTATCAGAATCACTCAGATCCCTAGCACTAGATGTGCGTCTTTTTGTTGTCTCCATGTCTTTGAGTCTTGCTCGTAGATCACGCATTTGTCTCTCCATTTCAGGATTGGTTACCTGCCTTCCTCTTCTCCTCTCCACCTCCCTATCCTCTGGATCAGGTGACTGTTGGTCTCTCCTTGGCGACATGGTGAATTATCTTTCCCTTCTCTGCTACAGAAAGAAAAGAGTCTTTTTGTGCTCTGATACCACTCTTAACGTAGCCACACCTGTAGGCATGTCCACTCTCACAGGATCTTCTTCTTCTCTTGGCCCGAAGAACTGAAAATCTCTTCAAATCCCTTATCGAGACTTTCAACACCCACAAAAATTATCTCTATGATCTCCCTATCCAAATCGGCAAATAGGACTTCGCGAGATCGCGAGTCTTACGGTCACAGATTCGGGTCTTTTAGTTCCCCAAAACCCGATGTGGTTCAATTCCAATGCCTTCCCATTCCTATTAGGAATCTATGCCGTCGGAAATTCAGCACCTGCGTTGTCATAGACAACTTACCTCACAGATCCCTGACTCCCAATCTATGATGATGCCTCTCGTCTAGACCTCCTGTTCCATATGACCATAATCTTCTTCGTTATCGAGGCTTCGGACTTCGTGAGAGAGAAGTGTATAGACTCCGCATCCTCAGGATCCCTGATACTCCGACCCCCAACACACCTTGGCATTGACCCCTTTGAGGGTTTGACCTTTCAACACCTGTCCCTTAGTGCTAGTGCCCGTGGGCCACAATCCTATCGTGATCGAGAAATCGTGTATCGCGATATCGTGATTCCTGTTGCACTTGTTCCCAGAACCTTCTATATCCTGAACCCCGATATGGGGTGACACCTGTTCTCCACTCAAATGCTGTGACTGTGTGGTCATCGCATTTTGGAGTTTCGAGACTCTTCCCATAATAATTCCCTTGTTCACAGGAACCCTAACACGCTAATCCTCGATGCACATGAGAACTGACCCTTCCACATCACTATCTGCCTGTCCCCATTTCGGTCATTGTGAAATCACGATTCCTGATGCAAAAATTTCTATGTCTCTGGAGTTCGCGATGTGTCGAAGCCCGACTCCTCTCCCGCTTCTTGACGCATGTCCTGCCGAAATCAATGGCTAGGATTTCTTCCAGAATTTTGAAACCCAGAAGGTTTTGATTCTCTTTCCTTATCAACCCCTATGACCCAAATATCCCAATGACTCCAATGGGGCTTAAACATGATGTAGCTTTAGTTGGATCTGACGGCTGGCGGTCTTTTGCGAATCCCCTCCATGAATTTTGACTATCGATTTCTTCCCCCTTGAGGATTTCTTGACAGGAAACTTCCTATGCAACCCTTCAACAGATTTGAAGGCTTTTCTTTTCCTGAGCTTTCTTCAGCTTCCACAATCTCTTAGGAAAAGAGAACTCTTGCACGCACTCCTTGCAGAAAACCTACGAAGACTTCAAGTGTTCAGCTTTCCTTGACTTTCTGCATGCCTGGAACAATAGTCCTCCAACTCTTTACTTAGGTTCTCAACCCTGAGACTTTTACCCATCCTGCACACTCCTTGCACGGCTCTATGCCCAACTGCCCTTTCTAGGATGAATGAGAACAAATTTATCCCTATCTAAACCTTCTATCAATGCACTCCTTGTGGACACTTCGACTGCACTCCTTGCAGGAATATCTGGCTCAAATAGAGAAACAATTGAAACTCATTCCATCTCCCTCTCAGACTTCAATTCATACATGAAATCACATGCACAACATATAAAAGAAAATGTGTAACTGGAAGCAACCATTCATGAGAATATCAAGATCAAATACATAGAGAATAACACAAACCATGAATTTGAATCAGAACTCTTCTATTAATTCAAATGTCTGTACATGGGTGTTCTTTACACAGTTCTCTACTTGCTTTTTCTCTCCTGCTCCTCTTCTATGCTTAGGCTAATGTTACAATGATACAATGAGGGTGTCTATATTCATTTTCCCTCCTTCTTTCTAAAACAGTCTAATCTATGAATTAAAATCCTATCTACCTTCATTAACTATATTAAATGTCGTCTATCTACTTAAGGACGAGAGCTATCTGTTCAAGGTCCATTTACAATATACAAATGTGCCATCTCTTAAATGACTCATTTAAGATCTGCGCAACAACTTCCAAGGTTATTTCAAAATTTGTGTTGTCTTGTCTAGCTCTCTTCAACTTCCGCACTGGCTTGCTTGATGTGTCGACGATGCTCCTGCATCACAAAATCACCCAAGTTAATGTTGCAATCCATAACCTTCCTCCAACTTTTTGTTTGTCTCTTAATGCCATTTCTACGTATCTAAACTTGTCTTGATCAACAAACTTTACCTTAATTATCTTTAGCGTTTCACTAGAAATAAAGAGTTCTATAACACATGGATCTATAAAAATAATAAAATTCCAATCCACGATCGTAGGTGATGTCTTGAACATAATGGAGTGGTACTCAACCTAGCGGTTGTTCACCACTACATGTATCTCGTGGGTCTTGCCAAAATATCCAAGTGTAGTTGGTTCTGATGATCTCGCTGCTCTGGCCTTATCAATCGAACAATCTCGTTTGTAATGTGTCTCTACACATGATGTCCAACATCCATTCTTCAGTCCAATGCTCTTGGTCCTTGAAGTATATGCTATTGGCATAACAGTCAGTGATCCTCATATGTTCTGTTGAATAGGGCTATAATTTTGTTGTTGTTGTGGATGACATTGTTGTTGTTGTGGTGCTCTGTAAAGATTCCTATATTGAAGATTCTATCTTCTCGGTATCAAGAAAATAAGTCCTCTGGGAATATCACGGTGCCCAAAGGTTTGTCTAGTTGGTTTCTAATGTTGTTGTGCTCTCGGTGTTGTATATCTAGTCAGTATAGAAGGAATACTTACCTTAGCCCCACTTTTAATCTCTTCCTCAACTATGAGGGCCTTCTGAACTTCAGCATGCAACATATGAAGCATTAGGATCCTCACCTTCTCATGAATGTTGAAGACTGAAGTTAAGGTCAAACATGAAATTTTTAACCCTTAACTTATCTGTGTTCATATGTGGAACATACCTAAGTAGATCCATGAATTTGGCCTCATACACTGGCACCATATGAATACCCTATCGTAAGGTGTTGAACTCATTAAGGTGGCACTCAATGAACTCATCCGAAAAATACCTCTCCTAGAATCATTCCTCGAGCAATTCCCATGATGCATATTCCACGATCATGTTTAGTTGAGGTAGGAGTGTCTTCCACCAAAGTAGAGCACTCCCTTTCAATTGAAATACCACCATGAAGAATTTCATATTAGAGGTGCAATCACAAAGTGCAAAGCACATCACCATGTTCTCCAACAATGCATTGGTGAATAATCCATCTGTGGCATCCTATAACTCAGGAAACTTCACCTTATTGAGTTCTTTGTGTATACTAATGCTACCAGTTGGAGCACATTGTGAAATATCATTGGACATAAACGATCTTCCTCATCTTGATCTAGGTAGTTGATCAGCACCTCCAACATCCTTTAGAAAGATCTCATCATACCTACAACATATCCCAGAAAAATCTACTCTTTCTCAGTAGTCTTATCATCTCCTTGAGTGTTATATCCCTTGGGTATTGATACTATAGGAGGTGTCACACCTCTTCCTCCAACACCACGACGTCTACTTCCCCTGTGTTCTCTAACCATGATTACCTGCATGGACAATTTCAAAATTAATTAGTGATACATCTTTAATCATTTAATTTTAAAACGATGAAGGATGTAATGGTCCAATGTTATAGGGTTGAACCCTCTCTAATACCACATGTAATGGCCCCTCCTTTAAGACGTAAATGTAAGCAAGTACAATAGTGATTTTTTTTTTTTGAAACACAATTAGGACAATTGTTACATGAAAATAAAATACTTCAATAATTACACAATCTATTCTCAACTATCTCACTACGAAGAAAGATTCAATACACATCCCTATTATTCATAGATATCTACATCATAAAGAGATGATCAAAATGTATCCATGCCCAACCTACCCTGCAAGGTTAGGAGCTCCAAGACACATAATCAACACTCAAGTCCACTATTCATCTGATTGATTTTGAACATTTAAGGCCTTAGGACTCGCTACTATTCTGAGGAAAATGGAAGTATATGCTCCCATAACTAACTATAACATAGACTCGAGACACATTTTATTGAGGTTACTTAATCATAATGCAATTAAATTCATTCAATGACTCTTTATACTAGTACAAAATTCATCAATTCATCAATCTAATTCACATCATAAGAAACTACTCAATTGTTTGGTTCCATTCCATTACAAGATCATTGCTAATGTCATAAAATGTCAGTGTAATAATCCACTTTCTAAACTAATTTTAAAATATAAACACTGTAAATATTATTCGTTTGCAGCAACTATAATTAAATAATGTTATCTCTAAACTAATTCTCGTTGACAACAAATGTAACTATTGGCATTTAGGCTTTCCAGTGATGCTATAGAGACTCAATCAATCTATTATACTAATACATTCATAATATAAATTAGTTTGGAATATAAAAGTAAATATCTGAACCAATGAATGTCGCGTAATGAATATGGCCTTCAAGTCTTATGCTCCTTCCTTTCCCTGTATTTCTATTCACAGAGACTTCACTGGTACCTCTCAACCAATGCTAGGTGTATCTTTCTTCTTGATTATCCCCTTGAGTTGCAAAGGGGCTAAGAAAATAAAACAGAACCCAATAGCTTCCAATCGTTCCATGCAATAAATAGCTTCCACTCTTTTCAGAAGCCTAGAGTCCCAACTCTCACAGGTAAAACATAGTCAATCAAAAAAATTTCAGCATAACAATGTTCCCAAAAAGTTCGATCTTCTTCCTTTCCACATCAATTGATTTACAAAAATATTCTTCATGGACATCTATCCCTCATGCATAATTCATGATTTTTTTTTTTATGATTTAGTTAAAGGATTATTCACCCACTACATGTGTCACATTCTCCCCATGTTGCACAAGTAATTTCTCTTTTATTTTATTTTTAAATAAACTTTTCCTCAAATTTTCCCATGTGTTCCTACTTTTCCTCTTAGTTGTCTCTTAGTTCCCCAATCCCTTAATTATTGAGTGTCTCTTGACTAGATTTTATTTATACTTGGATTAGGAATCTTCTTTTTGTTAGGCTAAGTTTGGTTGACTCACGTTCTATTCTATGCACAACCCATTCTCCCAAGTTGTTTTGTATTTCTGAATAAATATTCCTTTTTAATAATTTCATGCACACATGTCCATTTTATCAATTATTTAGGTTTTTACTTCCTAATTCCTAACTTTTGATTTCCTTCAAATCTTCAACTCATGTCACAATTCAATTAGTCCTTTATTTAATTTTAGACCCCGACTTAGACTTCTGATAGGATTTAATAATTAATAATCTCCTGTTTAATTAGTTTTTTTAATCCAACAAGGTCTAATCATTTGAATGTTTTCTAGGACACCTATGTTTATTAACTCAAGTTTCAAGTGTTTGATGTTCCCTTCAAGACGCTTTTTTGTGATACAAGGGTGCCACTCATGTTGACTTTTTTTGTATTTTTTTCCAACACCTTGGAGTCAAAACTACATTTGGTCGACCTTGTGAGAGACTAAGTGCTCCTAAGGAATAAGGATTGTAACTTATTGCGCACCCTTTAGAAATATTTGTGACCGATTATATCAGTCTTCCCTCATGACATCGTGGACCACCCAGAGTAGGTAATCATTAACCTATAGCTATGGCATAACATCCCACTCATGCACACACATGATTTGAGTTATTCAATGAGGACACTTGCATGCAAGTGATCCAATTCATTATATGATTGTTTGTTTCACTTTTGGATTCTTATGATGAGATTGTGGATTATGATATTATGTTATTTGATATCCATGTATATACATGTGCTATTGATGGGTTTCTCCTAAGTGTGCAGGACACTTCATAGATTGAGGATATTGATGGTGTCGGTGGACCTCCTTGGACTCTGGATTGAGTGAGAGAGTGGACTGTATATGGCTTAGTTATTTCTATTTATGCATATTTGACCTATGATCAGGTATATTATGATGTTGTTTATGGATCATTGACATGTTTTGTTGATGGATGTAGGCTGGAAATTGCTTGCTAATCATACTCACATTAGGAGTAAAGGGGCCATGCACAACAACCAGATATACTAAGGGAGAGTTGTGGAAGAATCCCTTCCACAACCTACTAGCACTCCCACGGTGGCTCGAATTGTAGGTTAACAATTACCTAGTTTGAGAGATCGATGATGTCATGAGGGAAGACTAAGACAATTTCTCATGAATATTCTAAGGGGTGTGCAATAAGGCAGGTTTATTTTTCCTTAGAGGCCCTCAATATCTCACAAGGTTTCCTGATGGAGTATTGACTCCAAGGATTGGACAACTACCAAAATCAGTCAAAGGTGAGTGACACCCTTGGAGGACGTAGTGCATCTTGAAGGGAACGTCACATAAATAAAACATGAATAAAGGCGAGTGGCACCGTTGGAGCACATAGTGTATCTTGAAGGGAACATTTTAATAAAGGTGAGTCAATGAACCTAGGTACCTAGAAAAAATATTTTGTTTTGACATGGTCATCCTTAAAATAAATGTTAAATGAGTAATTTTTTTTAATAATTATAAATTTCCCTTAAAAATTATAAGCCTAGTTGAAAATTAAGCCTAGGTCTAAATAGGGTAAGAACACTAAAAACTAAATAACCAATTAATAAAAGGGGGATGAAGAAAAAGAAAGTTAAGAATTTAAAAGAAAAATATTTTATCTAAAGATTTAATTACTGATTATCTGCAAGACATGCTAAATTGGAGCATTCGACAAGAAGGGAAATGAATGTATAAAGGAATGTGGAAATATAGAAATGAATCTAGTCTAGTATAACTAAAGAACTTTCCTAAATAAAACACAAATAAGTTTTAGAATGGTGTCAGTCATTAAAAGGAAATAGAGGGAATAAAGGGACATCAAGGAGCATTTTTAGGAGTGCTTTTAGGATGGGTGAGGAATTTTGACATTAAATTAAATAAAATAAATTAATTACTGGTGCAACTAAGGGATCAAGTGACAAGTGTACGAGGGAGAGTAATTCCTAATTAAATTTTAATAAAATGAATTAAACCTGCAATGGAAAGTGGTCACTAAAAAGAAATATATAAAAGTAATGGATGAGAGAGGAATGGATCACGACTGCTATGCATAGAGTTATGTTGTTGGAATTTCTTTGACTAATTCTTATTGTGGGAGTTGGGATACCCAGCTCGAAAAAAGAGTAGTAACTTGAACTTGCAAGGTGAGGTAGGATCTAGATTTTTCTCTGGTTTTTTGTGTGTGGCCCCTTTGTGGCTCAGTGAAATAAGGGGGAATAAGAATACCCCTAGCATGTCTAGGAGATACTGGTGAGGTCTCAACGATTAGCAAGTGGAGGCAAGGATAAGCACAAGTTTTAGTTGGAGGATGCCTGCAACAACCTACCCTGACATCATCCTTAATGGTTATGGTATTTCATTAGTCGATTCTCTGTTGGATAAATCTTATACTGTAATGAAATTATTTCATTTGTCTCCTACGATGATAAATTTATGCCTTTATATATCTATGGGTATAATTCTTGAAGAAAATTTTCTTATGGAATGTTGTTGATATCCAATTTTCCCATACGTCATACACGATTTTAAATTCAATTTATATTTTTGTTGATTAGGCTATTCGATAATTCTAAGGGGTCTGTGCAGCTAGTCATTGTATCTTGTTCTTGTTTTATGGGTAGATTTTTAGTGTTTTTATACGATGAATTTGATGCAGTATTTTCCTTTTTGATTTTCTCCAATTCATTTTCTCCCTAGAGAACTCACAGGCTCTAAGTTCAATGATGCATTTCATTTTTATACTTCTCCCATCCTTTTAATTTCTCATTTTGTTTTATTCTAGGGATCACCTCATTGTTTTGTGTATATGTTTTTCTGTGAAGAAAGGGTATTCTCTCTTTGGGAATTTATTTCCCTCCACATACTCTATGACTATTGTGTTTCTTATCTGTTATATTGTTCTTCCAACCAATGATTTGGGGTGCCACTTACAATTTTCTAAACCCTTTTATTTCTTAGCACATTTTTTCATTTTTAACTACCAGACGAGTTCACTTCTATGAATAGAAAGAACACCCTTCATTGTTCTTCATTTATTTTATACTTTACTCAACAAAAAATTTAATTTGATAGCCCAACAAATTCACAATTAGGCATAGTGAAACCACCGCTTAAATCTTAGCATTTATTGTTCTCTGCGCCTTTTTAATTTCTCCCAATGACTAGCATTCATAATCTATGCAGTTTTCTCAATGATTTTCACATGTATCTCTATGCTTTTGTCTCTACTTTTGGTGTTTTTTTCCCTACGAGTTTGTCACGGGTTACCCACACAATTGATTCTTACTCTGTGTTGATGGAGGGGTGTGCCTATGCACCCTCTTTCCTTGTTCTGATTGTTATTTTCGTTTTGTGTGTGATATTACTCTCAACAATATTTTGGTGGATATCCTTTAGTTTTCCTTCTTGGTGATTATTCACACATCCACCTCCATTGAATTACTTTCTCCCAATGAATTCGATCCTCCCTTAAAAAACATTTAATATCCTATATTCTCATATTTCCATCTTGAAACTGCCCAACGTTCCTATGTTATGTGCAATAGATAGACCCTTCATTTATCTGCAATTTTTTTGGTCTCCTTTAACTCAACAAATTCATTTTATTTGGTAGTGAATTCCTGGCTATATATAGTGATTACCCATTAATGCTCTTCCCCTCATTACTTACCCAACGAAATTTTGGGTATTTTCCCTGCGATTCCTTGAAGGACTCAGGTTGCTTCCCTTCTCCTTCCTCGACATTGTCCTCCCTTAGTGCCCGAGAGAATTTTTATCCCTCACTTAGTGGTTCTCCCCTTTTTCAATGTGTTTTTCCTTCTTTTGTTATCTATGCGAATTACCACTTATTCGCCCAACGGGATGGATTTTGAGGCAAGATTTGTGTGCATAGAACCTCCTTTTACTTAGTTGTCCAACTCAATGATTAATCCTTCAGCTTAGCCTTGTATCGGGCTAAGGGATTTTGATAGTTTAGTTTCTATCATTTTTTGTTTATGTCATATTATACAATTAAAATATTTATTGAACAATCTTCTTAAGGTGTATTTAATGCTCAACCCAATGTTTATTAAATGTTCCACTAAATGTTATTAAATGTTCCACATAATGTTTATTTAAGGATCAACTTGAAAGTTTATTGAAGGTGCAATTAAAGGTTATTTAAAGTTCAATTTGAATATTTGTATTGCTTGCACTATGAAAATGTGTTGTTGTGTAATGGCTAAGTAATCAGTTCTCTAGCACCATTGTTTAATGTCAATACAGATGGATTGTGTGATTATTCTGTGTGCACCCTAATTTAATAGATAAATACCTTGAGCCATTGATCATGCATCAACATTATTGCAACGTGCGTGAGTAATCAAGATAAATCATTGATTTTGCTTCGATTAAATATTTGTATTACTTACACATTGGAATAAAGATGGACGTAGAATGATTTAGCTTGATTACTCGTGTGCATTGCAATAATGGTGATGCATGATTAGTTTAGTCATAAAATCTACTTGCGTGCCTTAACATTAAGCAGGCATGTGAATTCTTTTTCATTGTACTTGGCACATTGATATAATGTTTGTGTCATGAACCCATTGCTAATTGATCTTGAGTCATGAATTTATGTCAACTTATGACTGATTTGGTCACTAGTTTTCTCTTGCACCTTTACCTAAGTTCATATGTGATTGTTCTCAAGCTTGTTTACTCTCGCGCGTAACAAAAAAAAACTTATGTCGATGAATGACTGTTAGAAATTGGTACCACGTGCATCATGAATTAAATGTTTATGTATGATTTATAAGGATGATGGCTACCCTTGCACCATGATTAATTGATGTTTAGGATTTATGGATTGATTAGATCAATGATCATAGATGCTCTTGATTTATCCAGTTCCTTGGATTGATTGTGTTAGTGGGATGTATACACCTTGTTCCTCTAAAAAATCTCCAGACCTGAGAGCTTAAATGGTTAAAATCAATTGGAACCTGGGATTGAGCATCTCTTTTGTGTACTAAAGGTCATAACCTTGCAAGGTAGGTTGGGCAGATAGTATCTTATGTCATTATTATGGTTATCTTTATTATCCTTAAGTATCATTATGTTATCTCATATTTCCTGATGTTATCTGATGATTATCCTCATGAGATGACTTGAGAGATTTTGATTTGTACTTTTTATACTTCATTGTTAATTGTATGAATGCAATTATTATGGGTTGCTCTTTATTTGTGTCAATGTGTCAAGATGTGTATATTCATTCATGGTAATGATGTTTAAAAATTGCATCATGATTGATTATTAATGTGTTAATGTTGTTTCCTTAATATTTGGGATGATGTATTGATGATGTTAATTTTAACTGTGACATATAATTTTCTAACGCAAGCAAAAAAAAATTACCTTTCGTTCTTCGAATTTTCTCATATGTAACAGAGGGTTGTTACATATGATTTTAGAGCGAGGTTCAACCCTACGACTAGGGATCATTGCACCTTCCATTGTATAAACACTTGATTAATAATGTATCACTAATTAGATTGAATTGTATTTGTGCAGATGACCATGGCTAGAGGACCCCATGGAGACAGATGATGTGGTGCTAGGGGAAGAGGTGTGACATCCCCAAAAATAAAATATTTTTGAAATTTAAAATTGCTAGAAATTTATTCTGTCTTTAGTAAATTTGAATTTGGAATTTTTTTGCCATTTATGGCAATTCTGAATTTCTAATTTGGTAATTGTAATTAATTATATTGACTGTTGGGAAAAGACCTGATTTGACCCAACTAAATATTTGACTATGACACTTGTATGGAAAAAAAATATTTTATGTTGATTGCAGGAGTACAAATGGAACAACCATGTTAAATTTAGTTGACCATGACTCCATGAGTGGGGAACATGTTGGAAATACCTACGGGATGATTATTACAAGTGGAAAATTAGTGATTTGTCCATTGGCAGCCCCTGAAAATCAGGGATTTAGAAAGCTATGAAAATTCCCAAGGGAGGGAAAAGACCTGGGAAAAATGATAAATAGCATATGAGAGGAGGCAGGACACTGCCAAGTATGCTGGGAAAAGAGACTATTGATTTTACTACTGTTATGAAAACTACTGAGTAAATGTGAGGCAAGAGGAATCGGTTGAAGTTGAAGGATGTTACGGAGGAGGAGTTTTCCAAGTTCTCCCTCGTGGATTTATGGTAAGGCTAGGGGGTGAATTGGGCAAGTGATTTTGGCTACCCTATTCTATAGTTGGGAGGAACATGGTTGTTCCCTTTGTCTTCCCACAGATTGGATTCAGATATGTTGATCTACACCTCTCTATTTTTGAATGGCTATGTATGATTTGATGTAATGTATCTATTGGGTGATTATATCTAATTGCAGTAATGTAAACAATTTGAATGATCATACTTTTTCGTTGTGAGTAATTTATGTGAAGGAAATCTCTCTATATATATTTATCATACGTCTGCTGGAATGTTCACATCTGACTGTTGAAATATATATTTGATTATGGAAGATAAAATACTTTCGTTGATATAATCTGTCTATTGCCGTGGAGTTCGAAATAGACTTCCCAACTCTAGAATTGTCCCTCCTGTAAGTAAAATGCTAGACGAAAGCCCCTATAATTATATTTATATAAGTAAATAAGAAAAGGGGGAGAATAATGTCAATGAGGAAAATTCTTTCTATAGTCAAAAGCCTAGGAAACCAAACATAGATCCCATGGAACGTCGGTATATAGTTACCAAACTCTTATGGAAGTGAAATTTATATTTATGGTGCATAGATATTGTATTGTTGGTGTCTAATACATTGATTAAAAGAGACTCTAAGTGAATATAATAGAAATTACTTTATACAGAAAATTGTTGTCCTATTGTACCCTTTTATGAATGTCTCTCTACTAGTTCGGAATGGATTATCTTTGTTCCATCTCATTATTGTTTTGAATACTAGTTCCCGAAAGTATACTAGCTGGAAGGATATGACTACTCAATTCTTAAAGAGGATTTGTATTGTGGTTTGGATTACCACTATAGTAATATAAAGCGTCGTAGTTGAAAACCCCACAAGTAAATTGTGATGCAGATTTGAGTTTACCTACA
>JZKD02S1687408.1:213544-235693 GCA_000966675.3 Picea glauca | reverse complement strand
ACAAATGGAGTGTGGGACCGGTCCTTTTTGGGTTTTGGGGTTTACAAACTCCTGATGAAAACACCACACAACATCAAACACCAAATCACAAAATCACGAAAAAAGGTGTGGGGCTGAGCCAATATCGGGTTTTGACAATTCGTAATGCTTGATTCATGAACAACATACAATGGTAATCACCAAACCACGAATTCTATTAGGTTGTGGGGCCACTTTGGGTTTCAACATTTGTAAGAACAAAAGAACTCCATGCAAATTGAACTAATAAACTCTGAATGCCGAAAAATGAAAACATGAACAGTGTTTACAAACTCAGTAAAATAAAACAGAGAGTGACAAGTTCAATTCAATAAAAATGATTTCAAGCTCTTGTTTCACCCTTTATATGTGTATTACAATATGATTCAAGTATTTATAGGGACATCCTGAAACTTAAAACATACTCTAGAGTAAATTCCTAACTATGTAAATAACAACACAACCACCTAAAAGTTCAAAAGGAAAGTCTTTAACACAAGTACAGTAAGTGAAAATTGAATTCATATACCATCATGTGATCTGGAGTCAATTATAAACAAGATACACATATAGGTGGCTATAGCTGGGTATTTTTCTTTTTCACAATCCTTTCGAGGAAGTAGCCAATATGGTGCTAGTATATTAAACCATTAAAATGATCAGTATGCCATTACAGGTAGGCGGAAGGGAAACCCTGTAATTCTTTTTAAAATAGTATTACATATCTCGTTCGGAATTGAAAACAAATGAACATCCCATACAGTGTTTTACTTCCAAAGATAGAATTTGCCATCACAAAACGGGTTACCCTAAATCAACAGTACCAAAACCACGACTTAATCTCCATTTCATAGTTTCAGATACCAAGAGTTGAAGGTGTCAAGGACACTCACAACAAGAATGATGAAGTCGTGAAATGCAAAAGTTCAGAGCATGTCAAGGACTCTGAAATGTCAAAAGGGACTATTGTGAGTCTCGAAAACCCAAAAGGCAAAACTCTGGAATCCTGTCAACCGTCCATATCAGTGGGTTATGTGAACTGTCTGATCACTTTGGATATTTTTTAATCATGAATCTTATAATGTTGGAGTCATGATAACTCAAAGGGAAAAACGTTGAAATCTCATCATTCGTTCGATTAAGAAAAGAAGGGATTAGATTATGAAGTTTTGTGGACCATTGATCTAGCTCCATTTCAGGGATTGCGACTTGCCAAAATGCCAAAATGTGAAAGACATTGTGTTTAGGCCCATGGTCACAGCCAGTGGGCATATGGAATAAGCATGAGACCCAATACTTGTAATCTAATGGTGCAGGTGAATTTGATTATGATCGGAGGATTATGAAATATTCTTACTCTGAGTTTAACTGGAAGGCCTTACCTAACCACTATCCTGTATCTGGATATTTTGAAAAGAAAACTATAAGGGTCTGTTTATATTTAAACTTTTCGCAGAGGAGTGTAGACTAATACTCTACTTTTACCAAAGTCTTTTTGGTCGTTTTCATCGTGTGATTATGTGTATGTACTAACGCATGAGGCTTTGGCCAAAAGTGCCAAATTCGTTTGTGTTGTTAAGACTGTGGTAATGGTCATAGGTACAAACAGATAGGAAAGTAATTATAATTACAGGAATTGAAATAAACATTGAATGAAGAGTAAACACTTATCGTTGATAAAAAAAATTCAAGTTGAATGATAATGATAGTCGACGAAAGTAAGGACTCTTGCAAACTTTTAGACTCAAGCTGTATAATAGAAAGATTACTTGCTTGAATCTTGAACTATTCAAGGATACTTACACAAAAAAAAATTGTTTTCAGACAGTTTTTGAGGTATATTACAAGAGGAGCGATGCCTCTAGTAACATCCACTCCACAAGGGTCTAACCCTTGAGGAAAATAAAAATTCATTGGACATGATCAAATAGCTATGGCGGATGTGGTTGGTTTGGTGAGGTCCTTTCAGAGGATGTCAGAGGCCTTGATTACCCATCTGAATAGAGATGAGGCCAAGGTGCCTGTACCCCCTGAGGGTCCATAGCGTGCCTCATCCAATACTTGTAGTGTTCACTGAGAAATAGAGAAGGTCAAGTTCCCCAAGTTCTTGTGTTCCATATACAATGCACCCACTGAGGAATGGTTGGAGAACATGGCGATGTGCTTCATACTTCACAGCTATACCTCCAACATGAACTTATGCTTGGCGATATTTCAACTGAAGGGGAGTCATGTTCTATGGTTGAAGACGCTCCTGCCACAACTGAACATGGTCATCGAAGACATGTTGTGGGAGTTGTTCGAGGAGTGGTTATGGGAGAGGTATTTGTATGAGGAATTCATTGAGCACCAACTCAACGAATTCAACTCCTTACAAAAGGGAGTGTACTGAACCTCAAAAATCACCATAAAAAAAAATCTATGACGTAATTCCATTTCGTTTAAGCTCAAAATTTAAGAGAAGGTAAGATTTATTTATGTCCATAAAATAATTATGAAAAGTTCAAAATACTTAAAGGCACATGTCTTCATGGCAAGAAACACTCAAAAAGACATCACGCTAAAAAACCTGTGTAACTAGTTTAAAACCTTCCCGTGCAACAAATTTTGTATTTGGCATGCCCTGCACACACTGACTTATAAATATTATATATTATCTCTATCCTGTCTCTATCTTGGATGAAGATTCTCCATCGATTCTACCAGTCTAGTCCTTATCGTATTAGAGTTGTTCATATAACCAATAACTCCTACCCTGTTCCTATGGTTTTTGTGAAAGAACCGTGATCAAAAGGGTTTCGGCGATTTTCCAATTTCGAACACAAAAAACAAAAGGGGCCACATTGTTTTCCAAAAACGCAAAGAATAAAAAAGGATTGGAAGATCGTGGCCTCGGTACTTCGGGGTTTCGGGGTCCGCAATCACGTGACTTCAAAAGACAAAATATCAAACAACAACAATTCACGAGTCGCGAAAGGAAAATGGGACCTGCACATCAGGGTTTTGGAGTTTGGAACCTTGAGAGTTCAAGTGCCCGAACATCATCACGTCCAAACTACCGAAATGTGAAAAGGGAAGGTGGGACCTGTACTTTGGTTTTTCAAGACTTGGAACTTCGCGAGTTCAATGTATATACATCAACATGTACAAACCTTTGAAAATCGAAAAGGAAAGGTGGAACCCATACTTCAGGGTTTCAGGGTTTAGGATTTTGCAAGTACAAAAGCCAACATCAACACACAACAACCCTGAAATTGCGACAAGTGACCAACATTTCGGGATTTTGAGTGTACAAAAGCCATACATCCACACAAAAACTCCTGAAATTGTGAAAAGTGACTAGCATTTCGGGATTTCAGAGTTTGGGATTTCACGAGTACAAAAGCCATGCATCCACACAACAAATCCTGAAATTGCGAAAGGTGACTAGCATTTTGGGATTCCAGAGTTCGAGATTTCGCGAGTACAAAATCCATGCATCCACACAACAATTCTGGAAATTGTGAAAGGTGACCATCATTTCAGGATTTCAGAGTTTGGGATTTCATGAGTACAAAATCCAAACATTTCAATTTCATATTAAACCTAACATGTAGATGGATCGGCTTTCTTAAACTCAACTCACATAAAAATAAATTTGCCTAGTACTTCCAGATTTCGGGAGGGACCACTCTAGAATTTAGAATGTGATTATAAATTCAATACCAAAAAATATGTCATCCATTGAAAGGATTATTTCAAGTTTAGAACAATTAGATGCATAATTTCAGTTACACACCAATCATCCAAGAACATAGAGGGAAATGTTTACATTAACATGATTAGATATAATCACTCAACAGATACCTGACATCAATCAAACATAGCCATTCAAAATAGAGAGGGGTAGATCAACATATCTAAATACAATATGTAGGAAGACAAAGGAAATGGCCACGTTCCTCCCAACCATAGAATAGGGCAGCCAAATTACTTGCCCAGTTCACCCCCTAGTCTGACCATGAATCCATGGGGGAGAACTTGAAGACTCGTCAACAATATTCCATTTTTTTTAAAAGTTATCCCCTTGCCTCACACTTGATCGGTAGTGCTCATAACAACAAGAGGACTTGCAATCCTTTCCCAGCATACCTAGAAGCATCTTGCCTCCTTGCATATGCTATTTATCAATTTTTTCCTGGGTCTTTTTCCCTCATTTGGGGATTTTCGCAGCTCTTTTAATCCTTGATTTTCAGGGGCTGCCAATGGCCAAATCTCTAATTTTCCACTTCTCATAATCATCTTAGAGGCAGTTCCAACATATTCCCCACTCATGGAGTCATGGCCATTTGATTTTAACATGGACGTTCCATTTTTCCTCCTACAATTAATATAAATATTATGTTGTGATACCAATGTCATAGTCAAATAGTTAGTTGAGTCCAAACAGATCTCTACCCAACAGTCACAATAATAAAATACAATTATTAAATTCAAAATTCGTAATTGCCATAAATGGAAAACAATTTCCAAATTCAAATTTTCCAAAAGCGTAAATAAATTTCCAGCACATAAAAATATTTTATTTTTAGGGGATGTCACATCCTTTCCCCCTTCACTAAAACACTGTCCTCAATGTTTGTTCCTTTCCTAGAATAGGATTGGATGAGATTTCCACAAATCTAGCTCCAATTCCCAAGTGACCTCCTCGAGACTGAAGTGCTTCCATTTCACCTTTACCTGAGCGACAACTCTGTTCTGAAGTGCTATTTCTGTCTATTCCAGAATGTGTAGGGGTTCCACCTGGAATTCTCCTTCGGGTTCCACCTGCACCAAGTTCCAATCAATCATATGAGTACGGTCATGAATATATTTTTTCAAAAAAGAAACATGAAATACATTATGAATTCTTAGATTAGTTGGAAGTGAAAGCTAATATGCCATGGGTCCAATTCGAGCTAGTATCTCGAAGGGCCCACAAAACCTAGGTGCTAGCTTGGCATAGTTCCCCAGCTTCAGAGAGATTTTTCAGGCTTTGACCTTCAAGTAAACATGGTCTCCCACTCGAAATTCCAGGTGTCTTCTTTTCTGATCTGCATAGCTCTTCTGTCTATCCTATGCTTCTTTCAAGTTTTGTTGTACCTTCCTTAGCATGTTCTCCATTTCTTGGAGCATCTCTAGTCCAACCATGAGTCTTTCAACCGAGTTATCCCAGCTAACTGGAGTTGTACACTTTCTATCGTACAGTATTTCGAAAGGGCTTAACTTAGTTGAAGTTTGGTACCCATTGTTATATGCAAATTCTACCAAGTGTAAGTAGTCTTCCCACTTGTTTTGCTTTGTTCTTACATACATGCGGAGCATATCCTCTATGATTTGGTTTGTCCTCTAAGTCTGTCCATGTGTTTGTGGATGATAACTCGTACTTAAATTCAAATTAGTATTTATCCCTACAAACAACTCCTTCCAAAAAGCGGATGTGAATTTTACATCTCTATCTGAAATCGCCATTTTAGGAATACCATGCAGTCTAAACATTTATTTCATGAATATTTCAGCAATATTAATAGCTTTAAAAGTAGACTTTACAAGAATAAAATGTGTAGACTTACTGAGTTTATCGATTACAACCATGATTGAATAATTATGTTTCTGAGTTTTAGGCAAACCTGTTATAAAGTCCATTAATATGGTCTCCCATTTCCATTTTGGTACTGGTAATGGTTGTAATAGGTCGCCAGGATGATGGTGTTTGGCCTTAACTTGATGACAATATTGGCACCTAGCCAAGTACTCTATTGTTTCTCCCTTCATGTTAGGCCAATAAAATAGTTTTCTGAGTGTTTTTATTGTTTTTTGGTAGCCTGGATGGCCAGAATACTGTTTCTTATGCACTTCGTCCAAAATAGTTAATTTAAGCTCTGCTGAATCTGGTACATAAAGTCTATTTTTAAATCTTAATAGTCCCTTCCCATCGATACTTAAATCTGGTTTATCTGACTTTGCGATACTATTTTGAAATTATGCCATCATCTTAGTGTAATGTTCATCGTTAACACCTATCGTTCTTACTCTTTGTTCTAGATCACTTTCTTCCTTGCTGATATTTATTTATTCTAGATCACTTTCTTCCCTGCGGATATTTATCTCAAATAACCCATGGATTTTGTGGATTAAAGCATCTTCTACTTTATTTTCCTTACCCTTGATATTTCTGACCTCAAATTCGAATTCGCTCAAAAAGGCTAGCCACCTTGCTTGTCTTGTATTAAGGTCTGGTTGGTCAAATAGATATTTCACCTCGCTATTATCCATCAATAGTAAGAATTTTCTACCCATTATATAGTGTCGCCACATTTTTAAGGTATGTATTATTGCTGCCAATTCTATGTCACGAGTGACATAATTTTTCTCATGTTCTTTTAATTTTCATGACTCATAACAAATCACATGCCCTGCCTCAGTTAGAAGACCACCTAGTCCCTCTTTACTTGCATCAACACATACTGTGAAGTCTTTATCTAGGTCTACTACCTTCAAAATGGGCGTTCATGTCAATAATTCTTTTAGCTTGTTAAAACTGTCTTGACACTTTTGCGACCAGTTAAAATTGGTCCCTTTCTTTTGTAATGATGTCATAAGGTAGGCTATCTTAGAGAACCCTTCTATAAATCTGTGATAATTTTTAGTGATTCCCATGAATGACCGGATATCTGCCACATCCTTAGGCACTTGTCATTCCATAATGGCTTTTATCTTTTCTGGGTCTATGGAAATACCTTTCGAGGAAATGACATGTCCTAAATATTGTATTTCTTTTTGATAAAAATCACATTTGTCGAATTTTGTGTATAGTTTGTATTTCCTCAGTGTTTGCAGAACTATTCTTAATTGTTCATCATCTTCCTCCTCCATTTTAGAATAGACCAAAATATCATCGATAAATACTACTATGAACTTATCTAAGTACTGGCTGAAAATGTTGTTTATCAAGAACATAAATGCGGTTGGTACATTAGTGAGTCTCTCCACAATCCCAACACTTTAATGGCTCACAAAATTTCTCCCCAAACTTATTCATTCCCATGTTTACCAGTTTAAAGCTACCTAGTGTATTCAAATGATTGGAGTGAAAATCCTTCCTTGGGAAAAAAAAATCTTCATTCCGATAAGGAGTTGGATGGTATCCCTTCTTCCGCTGGTGCATTCCATCTTTCTTCTTATCCTTCTAGGGATTGGGAAACTATACCTATTTTTTATACTGATCATAGCACATTCGTGCCATCCTGAATGCCTCACTCAAGAATTTGGGGTAGTCAAACTCAATTCTGTCCTGGAAAGCATGTGGTAAATATCTTAAGAATCTCTAGATCTTTACCTTGTCCTCCCGGATGTACGGCACAAACCTTAATAGTTCCACAAACTTATTTATAAGGTCCTCCATTGTCATTTGTCTGATTTTCAATTCATAAAATTATTTTGTCTTCCTTTCATAATAGCTTTCAGAAAGGTATTGTTTCTTGAAATACTTCTTAAATTCGAACCATTCTAACTATTTCTCCTTTAGGCCCTTGGCCAATTTCAGGTCCTTCCACCAAATGTTGGCGTACGCCTTCAGATTGTAGATGGCCATTCTGACCTTCATGTTGTTGGAATAGTTGTAGATTTGGAAGTATTTTTTGATGTCCAACAACCATGCCTCAGCTTCTTCTCCTATCCTATATTCTCCGTCAAAAGTAGCTGGTTTAATATTTTTAAATTCTCCTTCAAGGTGGTCTGTTTGTTTTCTTTTTCTTCTGATATGGTTTTGTCTTCAGTTGAAGGTTTCCTTTCAAACGAACTGTCTCCTTTTCTGTTTTTGCACCAATATTCTTACAGGCCCTCTTGCTGACCTCTTCCTCATGGTTATCATTTTTGGGGATTTTCTTTGTTACTATACTACGCAGCAGGACTTCATTTATCTCCTTTTGTTCCTGTTGTGCCTTCTTCAATTTTTCATTGTCAACCTTGAAAACCTGTAGTTCAACAATAAGGTTCCTCATTGTTTCCAACACCTCCATGGGTGAGCTTCCATCATTGTTCTGTCTTGGATCTCCAAGAGGTCCTTGCTGCAGATTCCCTTCCATCTTGATTTCTGCACCTTCTTGAGCTGCCATTATTTAACACAAAACAAAAAATCTTTTTGTTTGTAATCCGCAAGATTCATTAGTTTTTTCATAAATCAAAATATATACTAAACAATTAATGTGGAACTATTCAGGCCTAGTGTTGTAACTTTTTCTTTGATACCATATGTGATGAACCATAGAAAAAAAAAATTCTATGACGTAATTCCATTTCATTTAAGCTCAAAATTTAAGAGAAGGTAAGATTTATTTATGTCCATAAACTAATTATGAAAAGTTTGAAATACTTAAAGGTGCGTGTCTTCATGGAAAGCAGCACTCAAAAAGACATCACGCTAAAAAACCTGTGTAACTAGTTTAAAACCTTCCTACACAACAAATTTTGTACTTGTCATGCCCTGCACACAGTGACTTATAAAGATTATATATTATCTCTATCCTATCTCTATCTCGGGTGAAGATTTTCCATCGATTCTACCGGTCCAATCCTTACCGTATTAGAGTTGTTCATATAACCAATAAATCCTACCTTGTTTCTATATTTTTTGTGAAAGAACCATGATCAAACAGTTTTCGGAAATTTTTCAATGTCGAACACACACAAAAAAAGGGGCCACACAATTTTCCAAAAACGCAAAAAAGAAAAAAGGACTGGAAGACTGTGGCCTCAGTACTTCAGGGTTTCAAGGTTTGCAATCACGTGACTTCAAAAGCCAAAACATCAAACCACAACAATTCCTGAGGCACGAAAACGAAAGTGGGACCCGCACATTGGGGTTTTTG
Source organism: Picea glauca (assembly GCA_000966675.3). Classification (NCBI taxonomy): domain Eukaryota; kingdom Viridiplantae; phylum Streptophyta; class Pinopsida; order Pinales; family Pinaceae; genus Picea; species Picea glauca. The sequence continues at coordinate 226,787 of JZKD02S1687408.1, read as the reverse complement.
TGTTCAGAACCTTGCGAGTTCAAGTGCTCGAACATCATCACATCCAAAATATCGAAACGCAAAAAGGGAAGATGGGACCCGTACTTCGAGTTTTTGGGGCTTGGAAGTTCACGAGTTTAGTGTATATACCTCAACATATACAAACCTACGAAAAGTGAAAAGGAAAGATGGAACCCGTACTTTGTGGTTTCAGGGTTCGGGATTTTGCAAGTACAAAAGCCAACATCAACACACAACAACCCCAAATTTGCAATAAGTGACCAACATTTTGGTATTTCGGGGTTCGGGATTTTGCGAGTACAAAATCCATACATCCACACAACTCTCTAAATTGTGAAAAGTGACCAGCATTTCGGGATTTCAGAGTTTAGGATTTCGTGAGTAAAAAAGCCATGCATCCACACAACAACTCCCAAAATTGTGAAAAGTGACCAGCATTTCGGGATTTCGGAGTTCGGGATTTTGCAAGTACAAAAGCCATGCATCCACACAACAACTCTTGAAATTGCGAAAGGTGACCATCATTTATGGATTTTGGAGTTTGGGATTTCGCAAGTATATAATCTAAACATCCACATAACAACTTCTAAAACTTGTGAAAGGTGACCAACATTTTGGGGTTTCAGAGTTCGGGGTTTCACAAGTACAGAAACCAACATCATCACACAACAATTCCTGAAATTTTGAAAAGTGAAAAGGTTGGACTAGCACTTCGGGGTTTCAAGGTTCAGAACTTCATGAGTCAAGTGCCCAAGCATCAACATGCCCAAAATTCTGAAATGTGAAAAGAAAGTTTGGAATAAGTCTTTATGTTGAAAAAATAAGGAAATCATACACAAAGGAAAAGAATACTCTACTTCTACTATGAATTTTCACACTATAATCATCACTCCCTGATCTTTATCCTTTACTGGTGCTCTTGATTTTGTTTTCTGGGAGAGTTCTTGCTTTTGTTTTCTGGGAGACAAAAGGTGTAGAAGGCTACAATATCCCTTTACCTCACAAAATTCTGAAAGCCTAAAAACTTATGAATTTTACACGCACAGAAGGGTACAAAAGGATAAAAGTTTTTTGTATAAGGTAAATTCTAAATTTGTCATAGAACTTAACTGAGGAAAGGGGTAGACCAATCTCAACAAAGAAAGCATAAAAATTCTTTCGCAAGCGTTGATCCTCATGAGTGTTTAGCATGTGCAAAAAAAAAGGTGTTTCCATATTTCTTTGACCTTCCAAATTTGTCATTCTATACACATCTAGTACTTTGTCCGCATGTTGTTAGTGCATGCAAGAAATTCATATAAAATAGTGAAAGAGGTATATGTAGGTAATTATATGAGTATCCCCGTGATCCTTAAGTTTCTTGCTATTCCATTTCCTCTTCAATTATTAAATGTAAGAAACAGGAAGTCTCTTTAAGGGGAAAGAATGTTTGGAAATTTAAATCTAGCGATGAATATACCTATTTCCTTTCGCCACAAAATTACTCAATTCCAATTTGCTCAGTTTTAGATCTATTAATAATTTTATCACAGAAATAAACCTATATCTACATGGATTGGTCATCTTCACATACATAGAGTATCCTATCATTTCAAATTCAGATTAAACCTAACCTGTAGATGGATTGGCTTTATTAAACTCAACTCATATAAAAATAAATTTTCCTAGTACTTCCAGATTTCAGGAGGGACCACTCCAGAATTTAGACTGTGATTATAAATTCAATACCATGAAAGATGTCATCCATTGAAAGAATTATTTCAAGTTTAGAACAATTAGATGCATAGTATCAGTTACACACCAATCATCCAAGAACAGAGAGGGAAAGGTTTACATTAATGCAATTAGATATAATCACTCAACAAATACCTGACATCAATCAAACATAGCTATTCAAAATAGAGATGGGTAGATCAACATATCTGAATCCAATCCGTGGGAAGACAAAGGGAACATCCACGTTCCTCCCAACTGTACAACAAGGCAGTCAAATCACTTGCCCAGTTCACCCCCTAGCGTGACCATGAATCCATGAGGGCGAACTTGGAGACTCCTCAACAATATTCCAAAATTTTCAGCAATTATCCCCTTTCCTCACACTTGCTCGACAGTGCTCATAACAACAAGAGGACTCCCAATCCTTTCCCAGCATACTTGGCATCGTCCTGCCTCCTTGCATATGCTATTTATCAATTTTTGCCCAGGTATTTTTCCCTCCTTTGGGGATTTTCGCAGCTCTCTTAATCCATGATTTTCAGGGGCTTCAAGTGGCCAAATCTCTAATTTTCCACTTCTCATAATCAGCCTAGAGGCAGTTCCAACATGTTCCCCACTCATGGAGTCATGGTCAGTTGATTTTAACATGGTTGTTCCATTTGTACTCATGCAATTAATATAAATATTATGTTGTGATACAAGTTTCATAGTCAAATAGTTAGTTGAGTACAAATAGATCTCTTCCCAACAATCACAATAATAAAATACAGTTATTAAATTCAGAATTTAGAATTGCCATAAATGGAAAAAAAATCCAAATTCAAATTTGCCAAAAATGGAAATAAATTTCCATCACATAAAAATATTTTATTTTGGGGGGATGTCATAGGGAGGTTGTATGGTGCCTGAGTACAAAAATTGTTTCATGGAATTTCATAGGTATGATCCACATATTAAAACTGAGAATCTTAAGGTAAACAAGTTCATGTTTGGCCTTAACATCAACATTCATGAGAAAGTGAGGACATTAGTGCCTCAAAAATTGCATGATGTTTTCCAGAACGCCCTCATAGCTGAGGAAGAGATGATCAACGAGGGTTATAGCAAGACTCCTTCCAGATCGATGAGATAGGAAGCATCTGGTGCGTAGCAACATCAAACACCAGTTAGACATCCATCAGGGTATCGAGGCGCTCCGAGAGGATCCACATGCACAACACCACAACCACTGACGCCTTAGTAGTGGACTCCCTAACAAGGACCATAGCACCAACAACAATGTTTTCTGTAGTAGTAGCAATTTAGGCATGTTCAACAGAATAGACCAGGGTTCCAGGCTAGTGGACCATTACCTTCTACTTTGGGGACGAGGAGTATTGGACTGAAGACAGGATGTTGGACTTGTGGGTAGCCACATTACCAGCATGACTGTCAGGTTGAGAGTGCCAGAGTAGTCAATTCATCCATACACACTATAGTAGAAGATATGGGAAAGTCTCACCGAATTTATGCAATGGTGAATAGCCTCCAAGAAAAGCACCTGTCTATTATTCTTGAGACTTAAGGTACCATCACTGACCAAACCTTTAGTATTTTGATATATCGAGGTGTTAGAGAGAGATTTATTTATGGTGTAGCGCTAAAAATAATTGAGGTAAATGAATTCGAAGAGGACGAGTTTAGCTACGTGGAAATGGATTCGAGATCCAAGAAGAAGGTTGGAGGAAAGGCTACGCACTGTAGCCTTAACTTGGGATATGTTTTCATGAAGGCCAACCTGTACGTCATGATCTTAGGATCTTATTATGTCGTGATTGATATGGACCGGTTGGCATTGCATGAGGCGATACTCAATTGTAAGAAGAAATGGTTGAGTTTGATTGATGATGAGGGATAGAGACGAGTGATTGTAGGAAGAAACCAGGGAGTTTCCCTAAGGTCTATCTCTTCCCTACCACTATGAAAGAGCATGTGCAAGGGATGCAAACTATATGCAATCCTTGTGTTGAATGAAAAGGGTGTGGTGGAAGGAATAGAAAAAATTCTATTAGTATGAGAGTTTGTTGATGTATTCCTAGAAGAGTTACCAGGTTTTCCACCCGAAAGGGAGTTGGAGTTTATCATCGAATTAAAACCTGGAACTAAACCAATAGTTAGAATGCCTTATCAAATGTCGACCCCTGAGTTACAGTAGTTGAAAATTCAACTGAAGGAGTTGTTGGACATAGGAATTATACATCCAAGTCTGTCACCTTGGGTTGCACCTGTTATTTTCATACAGAATAAGGATGGATCATGTAGACTCTTCATTGACTATCATCAATTGATCAAGGAAACAATCAAGAACCAATATTTTTTGCCAAGAATATATTATTTGTTTGATCAAATGAAGGGCATGATGGTGTTTTCAAAGATCAAATTGAGGTCGGGATATCACCAGTTATGGATCAAGGAGGAAGACATTCCTAAGACTACATTCAAGATGACGTTTAAACATTACGAGTTTATTGTTTTACCATTTGGACTGACAAACTCCCTAGGGGTATTCATGAGCTTGATGAATGGGTTGTTCCATGGATACTTGGAAACATTTTTTCAAGTATTCACTGATGATATTTTGATATATTATCTGATGATGGAAGAACATGAAGAATATTTGTGCCTGGTACAACAGTGATTGCAAGGGAACAAATTATATGGGAAACTATCGAAATTATTTTTTTATCAATCAAGGATTCATTACTTAGGGAATGTTATCTTTGGTGAAGCTATCATTGTGGATCCAGCGAAGGTAGAATTTATTATGGAATGGCCCACACCGACGAATGTACCAGAAGTTTGTAGCTTCATGGGTTTAGCTGGATATTATCGATGGTTCATCGAAGGTTTTTCAAATATAGAAAATCCAATTACGGAATTGCAGAAGAAAAAAAAGAATTTTGTTTGGAGCGATAAATGTGTAGAATAATTTTGAAGACTCAATAATCTATTGACGATAACACCGATACAAAAATTCCCTGACATGGATGAGGACTTCTTGGTATGCACAAATGCATCCAAGGAAGGCTTAGGCAGAGTCTTGATGCAAAATGGTCAAGTGATCACTTACATCTCAAGGAAGCTAAAAAAGCATGAGGATAACTATGCGATGAAATATTTGGAGATATTGTCCATTGTGTATGCCCTGAGAGTGTCGAGACACTACCTAATAGGACTAAAATTTGAACTTAAAATGGACCACTGTGATTTGCACCACATTTTTACACAAAGTGACTAGAATGCGCGACAAAGGCATTGGTCAAAACTGATTTGCGAGTAGTATTTTGAGATTACCTACATAAAAGGAACAATGAGCAGAGTGGAAGATGCATTGAGTCAGAGACCACACATACTTTTAGTGGTACCTCTTCAAACAGACCTTCGTGAAAATATTCTAACTATACAACGCAATGATGACTAGTAGAATGAGGTTAATGAAATTATCAGACAAGACACCATGTTGGTACCAAAATTTAAGGGATTGATTGTGGACAACGATGGATTAATGAGATATAATAATCAGATTTACATACCGCCTAACAATGATTTGAGAATTTTTATCTTAAGCGAAGCTCTTAGAGAAGTGTACATGGCTCATCCAGGAGTCATAAAGATGAGGTAAGACCTTAAAACCTTATTGTTCTGGAAAGGAATGAAGGTCGACATAGTCAACTACATGGCGAGATGTCTAGAATGTCAACAAGTGAAGGATGAAGATAGACATCCGATAATATTACTACAACCACACGCTATTCTGGAATCAAAATGGGAGGTCATTTTGATGGACTTGATTATCTGGTTTCCACTGATGAAAAGGAGGCACAACTCGATTTGTGTGTTAGTAGACGCTCTAACAAAGAGTGCACATTTTATCCTTGTTTGTACGAAGTATTAGGTGTCAGAAATATCTAGAGTTTTTATCAACGAGAATGTGAGATTGCATGGTGTGCCTTAGAGGATCATATCTGATTGAGGATCAGTGCTTACAAGATGATTTTGGACTAGTTTCCAAGAGGTCTTGGGAACCCAACTCAACTTTAGTACTGTTTATCACTCGGAGACATATGAGAAGATAGAAAATAATGAACCAAATCTTGGAAGACATGTTGCGTATGTGTGTGATGGACCAATAAAATCATTGTGAAGATTTCTTTCCACTGGTAGAGTTTGCATACAATAATAGAAATCAAAGAACCATTAAGACGACGACATTTGACTTTATTTATTTGTAGGACACCATGTCATACACATTTGAGCTGGGATCGACTTGAGCATAGGGTCTTGGTAGGCCCAGAAGAGATCCAAGAAATGGAAGAAAAAATGGAAATGATAAGACAAAGGATCAAAGAAGTGCAAGATAGATAGAAGTGTTATGTTGATGTGCATCACGTTGACCATAGTTATGAATTTGGTGATTGAGTATTCTTACAGGTGAAACCACACAAGAGTTTGATCAATTTTGGAAAGGGTGCTAAACTCTCTCCTAGGCTTGGGGAAAGAAAGGGGCCTATGGCCTATCGACTAGCCTTTCCTAATTCTTTGAGGCGTATGCATGATGTTTTTCATGTATCTGTTTTGAGACATTATGTTAGTGATCTGACACATGTGGTTGACATGAGTTACTTACAAGTTTCATATGAGAGTGAACTCATAGCAGAGCCAATCCACATTCTATACCATCTCATTCGATAGCTACAATGTCAAACAGTCTATCAGGTCAAGGTCCACTGGGAAAATTACAGTCCACACTCGACTACCTCGAAGGATGCATATGATATCCTCCAGGATTTTCCACTTTTGTTTGATAGTTAGACATTTAGATCTTTCCAGATACCTTATTGTCTATACTTATATACTGTGAAACAAGAGGAGGTGTATGTAACATCTCTCTCATGCACGCACATGATTTTCCTTATTCTTTGAGGACACTTCAGTGCAAGTGTTCTGATTCATTATATGATTGTCTATTTTTCTTATGGATTATGATGATGAGATTATGGATTATGATGGTATGTTATTTGATATTCATGTATATACATGTGATATTGATGGGTTTCTCCTGAGTCTGTAGGAAACTTGACAGATTGAGGATGTCAATGGCATCGTTGGACCTCCTTGGACCTAATATCAAGTCAGGGAGTAGACTATACATGGTTTGGGTATTTATGTTTATGCATATGTGACCTATGATCAGGTATATTATGATGTTTTTATGGATCATTGACATGTTTCATTGATGGATGCAGGCTAACAATTGCTTGTTAATCAGAGTCACATTATGAGTAAATGGACCATGTGTTAGAAAAATAGGACTGTGGAGCAATAAAATAAAACAAATGGGGAAACAAAAAACACAAAAGATACACAATAGAAGAGAGACACAGATTTACGTGGTTCACCCAGTGTGGACTACATCCACCAGAGAAATTGCCAGGTCCTTCCTTTATTATTATCCAGCAAATGAAGGCATACAACCTACAATAAATATGTTGTAACTTCCTCTTCTTTCTCTCATAGTCTCCTATCTCATAATACAATATTCACCATCAACCATAGCTGCAATACATTTCCCTCATAAAAGAGGGTTGCCTTCTAGGGAAAAAAACCCTAAAATATTTTCTACCGTTAAATCTGCGACCTTATAATGAATGATCCAGATTTACAATGAAATTACAATATACTTTTACAAGGCAAATTTTCATTCGGGGGCTTCACCCCCGAACCCCCATCGGGGGACGTTGCTTCAAAACCCGCACTGGGTGCCCACTTGCCCCCAAACCCCCCAACCAAGGGGATAACCCCCCCAGACCCTGTAGAGGGGGTACCCCCCCCTCTGCACTCCCCCGCGTGGAAGAGTGTACATACTTATGGGATAAATCATGGGGTATAAACACGGTTGAAATTAAAAGAGCTCTGAATCAGGAAGATAAGAAGGCTCCACAAACAACAATCTTCCACTTGGAGATTGATCTCAACAACTCCGTCATTGCTATATATGATGGACTCTGAACCTTCTTGGACTTGGAAATTTCCTCATCTTCATCTTCATTCTTGAAGACCAACTAAAACTAAGCAGGAACTCAGTTTCTCCCTAGTTACTCCCTTTGTTAACATGTCTACAGGATTTTGGCTAGTGTGTATCTTTTCCAACTCCAAATGTCCATCTTCCAAGGTGGATCGTATGAAGTGGTACCTCAACTTTATATGCTTAGTCTTTGAATGGAAGGTTGAGTTCTTCGCAATATGAATTGCACTATCACTATCACATTACAACCTACTATTCTCTTGCTTCTTTCTCATTTCCTCCATAAACCTTTGTAACCAAATCATCTCTTTACTAGCCTCTATAGCAGAAATATACTCTGCCTCTGTTGTTGAAAGTGAAAAAACCTTTTGCAGTTTCGAAATCCAAGTTACTATTGTTCCACCTATAGTAAAAACATACCCTATGGTGCTCCTCCTGTTGTGTTTATCACCTGCCATATATGAATCAACATGTCCTTGTAGAAAAGTGTCTGAACCTACAAAACATAATGCATGAGTAGTAGTACCTCTCAAATACCTGAGAATCTACTTTACTGCCTCCCAATGTTCTTTACCTGGATTGTTCATATACCTGCTCACAACTCCCACTGCATGTGCAATATTTGGTCTTGCATAAACCATTACATACATAAAGCTACCAATTGTTGATGAATAAGGGACCCTGGAAATATATTCTATCTCCTCCTGTGTCTTGGGACACATTTCCTTAGTTAATTTCAAATGGCATGCCAAAGGTGTACTAACTGGTTTTTCATTCTGCATTCTAAACCTATCAAACACCTTCTCTATGTACTCACCTTGAGACAATGTCAATTTTCAATTTTTCCTATCTCTTATTATTCTCATGCCAAGGATTTTCTTTGCAACACCCAAATCCTTCATCGCAAATGAATTGGCTAATTTCTTCCTGAGCATATTTATATCCTGCATATTAGACCCTGCAACAACCAAGTCATCTACATAAAATAGCAAGATAATATAGCTTCCATTTTCTAGCCTTTTAAAATAAACACAGTGATTGGAATGACATCTACTATAACCCTGTTCTGTCATAAACCTGTCAAACTTCAAATACCACTTCCTTGGAGCTTTCTTTAGGCCATACAAGCTCTTCTTCAACCTACATACCAAATTATCCTTCCCTTTGACCTCATACCCCTGTGGCTGCTACATATAAATCTCTTCCTCCAAATCCCCATGTAGAAAAGTTGTTTTTACATCTAACTATTCAAGATCAAAATATTCTACTTCCATAAGACTTAAAATAGTCTTAATTGAAGTCATTTTAACAACATGAGAAAATATTTCATCAAAATCTATACCTTTCTTTTGTGCAAACCCCATTACAACAAGTCTAGCCTTATACCACTTTTCTCCTCCGTCTTCTTCCTTCAACTTGTAAACCCATTTATTCTGCAATTCTCTTTTTCCCACAGGCAACTGAACCAAGTCCCAAGTCTGGTTATTTTCCAAGGAAACCATTTCCTCTTTCATGCCTTGCTCCCACTTCTTTTTGGTGTCTACCTTCATTTCCTCTTCATAACATTTTGGTTCACCAGAATCAGTCAAAAATAAATAATACAATGAAGGAGAGTATTGTTCAAGGGGTATAATTAACTTGATAGATATTGTAACAACACTTGCAGGTGTTTGAGGTACTTGTTTCTCCTATTGTTTTACATTTTGATTTTCAGGTTCTTTTGGAATTTATTTTTCAGTGATCTCATCAAGCATCGTGTATTCTTGTTTTTCTTCTTCCTGTTTCTTTCCCTGCAACTCATCTTTGTACATGACCTTCTCATTGAATATGACGTCTCTACTCCTAATGATTTTTTTATTGTTATAATCCCATAAGCGATAACCAAAATCATTAACACCGTATCCAATAAAGGTACACTTCTTGGATTTAGACTCAAGCTTTGTTCTATTTTCTTTATCAATATGGACAAATGCTTCACAACCAAAAGTTTTCAAAAAAGAATAGTTTTCCTTTTTTCCTGTCCATTCCTCCTCTGGAATTATACCATCCAAAGAACTTGAAGGTCCTCTATTTATTAAGTAAACAATAGTATCTACAACATCTGCCCAGAACTGTAAGGGCAAACCGGCATGCAATCTCATATTCCTTGCACGCTCCATGGTTGTCATGTTCATCCTTTCTGACACACCATTTTCTTGCGGTGTTCTTGTAACTGTCTTCTATCTATGATTCCCATGGTATGCATAGTAATCATCAAACTTGCTACAATATTCACCTCCATTATCTGATCTAAGACACTTCAAACTTTTTCCCGTCTCATTCTCAACTAAATATTTTCATTTCTTAAAAGTATCAAAAACATCATATTTTTGTCGAATGTAATAAACCAAATTTTTTCTAGTGACATCATCAATAAAAGTAACATAATAACGAGAGACACCAAGAGATGATACCTGATATGGTCCCCATACATCTGCATGCAAAATCTCTAACCTTTCATTCTTATTTTCTTTTCCTACTTTGAGAAATCTGACTCTCTTTTGTTTTCCATAAACACAATGCTCAGAGAAGTACAAATTAGTTTGTTTAAGATATGGAAACAAATTTCTTTTGTGATGTATCTACATACCCTTCTCACTCATGTGTCCCAGCCTATGATGCAATAGTGTTGTATCCACTCCTGTAGAAGCTAAAGAGATAGAAGAGTCAATATTACCAGTACATAAATGCAATGTACCTACCTTCTCTACTTTTTCTATCACCAATGATAATTTGATGACCTTCAATGTCTTATATGTAAATATGGATACACAACCTTCAATTTCCAACTGCCCTTTTGAAATTAGATTTTTCCTTAAATCCGGAACATGTCTTACCTCTTTCAAAAAACATTGGTTTCCATTGCGTTTCTTTATTTTTACCTTTCCCATTCCAACAATTTTGCATGGTGCATCATCACCCAAATGAACCTATCCAAAATCACCTTGAACATAATCGAGAAAATGTTTCCTATGGGCTGTGGCATGAAATGAAGCCCCTAAATCTACTACGCAAGACTCTGAAATATTATCTACAAAAATAATCAAAGCATCTTGTAACACATCACCTGTTACATTTGCTTCACGATTTCTCTCATGTTGTCCATCTCTTTGTTTCTTTAGATCTCTACAACCTTTCTTCAGATGTCCTTTCTTCCCACAATTCCAGCACTCTATCTTTCCAAGTATGGATTTGGATCTGACCTTCCTAGAATTCCCACGGTTTCCTGAGCCCTTTCCTCTATTGTTTTGTCTTCCCCTGTTCTCCATGTTCAATGCATTTACTGATGTCTCACTTGTCATTTTCCGTCGCATTTCCCGACTAAGGATAACACCAACAACATCATAAAATTTTAAAGTATTTGAACCAGAGACAGAGTTACTTACAACCATGACCAATCCGTTCCATCTTTCTGGCAATGAGAACAAGATTGGAAGAGCCCTAACCTCATCATCAAAGTCCACTTTTATAGAACTTAGTTGATTAGTAACCGTATTAAAATCATTTAAATGATCTGCAACAGACCCACCTTCTGACATCTTCATATTAAATAATCTCTTCATTAGAAATACTTTATTGGATGCCGAGGGTTTTTCATACAATTTGGCCAATGCATCCATCAAACCCTTCATTGTCTTTTCTTTCGAAATATTGAAAGCCACTGACGCTGCTAGGCTCAGTCGTATCATTCCTAGGGCCTTTCTGTCAAGAATATCCCATGCTAGGCTCAGTAGTATCGTTCCTAGAGCCTTCTGTCAAGAATCTCCCATTCTTCATCCTTTATAGCCACCGACTTCTTTGCTATTCCGCCCAATGGTAGGAATAAATCCTTCTGATATAATAGTCTTCCTTTTGCATCTTCCATAAATGGTAGTTTTGGCTGTTAAATTTCTCGACTCTAAACTTTCCATCTTCTGACATTGCTCCCACTCGAACAAGGAACCTTCTTTTCCTATGAGTTATGTTTCTCTCTAATACAAGTTGTTAGAAAAACAGGATTGGGGAGCAATAAAATGAAACAAATGTGGAAAAAAAAAACACAGAAGATACACAATACAAGAGAGACACAGATTTACGTGGTTCACCCAGTGTGGGCTACATCCACCAGAGAAATTTCCAAGTCCTTCCTTTATTATTATCCAGCAATTCAAGGGATACAACCTACAACAAACCCATTGTAACTTCCTATTATTTCTCTCATAGTCTCCTATCTCAGAATACAATATTCACCATCAACCATAGCCACAATACATTTCCCTCATAAAAGAGGGTTGCCTTCTAGGGCAAAAAACCCTAACATAATTTCTACCGTTAGATCTACAACCTTATTATGAACAGTCCAGATTTATAATGAAATTACAATATACTTTTACAAGGCAATAATTCCTTCCGGGGCTTCACCCCTGAACCCCCTTTGGGGGCCTTCTTGCCCCCAGACCCCCCAGCCAAGGGGATAGCCTCCCCGAACCCCGCAGAGGGGGTACCCCCCCTCTGCACTCCTCCACGTGGAAGAGTGTACATACTTCTGGGGTGTAAATACTTCATGGGCTATAAACATGACTGAAAGTAAAATACCTCTGAATTAGGAAGATAATCAGGCTCCACAACCAATACCATGCACAAAAACTAGATATATTGAGGGAGAAGTGTGGCATCATCCATTCCATGACCTACTAACACTCTCATCATGGCTCGAATTGTAGGTTAACGAATACCTAGTTCAAGATATCTATGATTTTGTGAGGGAAGACTGAGACAGTTGCTCATGAATATTCTAAGGGGTGTGTAATAAGGCAGGTTTCTTATTCCTTAGAGGCCCTTACTCTCTCCCAAGGTTTTCTGATGGAGTATTGACTCCAAGAGTTGGAAAACTACCAAAATTAGTCAAAGATGAGTCAATGAACCTAGATACCTAGAAAACAATATTTTGTTTTGACATGGTCTTCCTTAAAATAAATGTTGAATGAGTAAAAAATTTTATTAATTATAAATTTCCCTTAAAAATTATAATCCTAGATGAAAATTAAGTTTATGTCTAAATAGGTTAAGAAGACTAAAAACTAAATAATCAATTAATAAAAGGGGGATGAAGAAAAGGTAAGTTAAGAATTTAAAAGAGAAATATTTTATCTAAAGATTTAATTATTGATTATGTGCAAGACATGTTAAATTGAAGCATTATACAAGAAGGGAAATGAAATTAAAAAGAAATGTGGAAACATAGATGTTGGGCACTATAATTGCTTAATTAATTTCAAACAACCAAGTGGAACATAAATTATCAACCCAAGGAAGTCTTTTGTTTCAAGGATAGCTGCGCACTATATATGCTCAATTACAAAAGCACTTAGTGTTGTAGTAAAGAAATCATTCTATCTAACTTGCTGAAATGAACTGAAGTTCTGAATTGTATCACAGGAAAGA
>JZKD02S1687408.1:180072-208364 GCA_000966675.3 Picea glauca | reverse complement strand
TATATATATATATATAATTTATACATATATAAATTCTAACGAAACCTTATGTGTTGGACTATTAATCCTAATAGCTATTATTTTGGTTAAATACTTAATCATTAATCTACTTTAATTTTTCATGTACCTCAACCATAAGTACGCGAGGCGTACACCTATTGACAATGAGCACAATTAATTAGCTTTTAATCTAAAATTCTAATCTGATGGTTAACAATTGAAGATATTGGCATATTCTTAGTCGTCCTCCCAAATCAATGAATGTGATTTACTCTTCATAACTTGTATTTTTGAATGCATCCGTTACCCTATTTACTTTTTAACATTTACCTAATCATATTAAGAAATTACTGTAGCACTATATGATTGCCACGTTTAAATGATTAACCTTTCAGATTACCATTTAGATTTCCTCAACTGTCCAGGGGTTTCATTTTCTATCTTTCCTCACCTATCTGCACGTTTCATTTTCGCCACAGATTTCAACTGTCCACCCTTTAGGCATTCTCATCAACTAGTTAGCGGCTTGGCTAGTTATACATACTATAACAATGTAGAATCGTTCTTTTCTTTGAATATCAATATACTATATTGACTTTAGTCTCAAACATAATTCATAATCTTAAGTCGAGTTTCAAATGGTACTATTAGAGTGGTCGGTAGTGATGAGGAAGTAAAACTCTATCAGCAATTTTATTTAACAACGCCATATTTTATATAACTCTATCAGCAATTTTATTTAACAACGCCATATTTTATATAGCACAAAAGATAACAATCCGAGAAGGATCAGTGACCAAGTAGAGCGTTAGGTTTACATACAAATTTAAGTTCAACGCATCGTTAAATGATCTCAACAGTTTTGTTACATCAACCATAACTAAGCGTATTACATCAACCATAACTAAGCGTACCTTACACACAGATTAAATGAAAATTGAAATTTTAAATGACAACGACCATATATATATTTTTGTATTCAATGTGTAAACGATTTATGCATCTATCATATTGACAACTCAAATTAGAATTGTAATTTATTACTACAACGTCGCTATATTAGCACAGCCGTTAACTAGCTGCTGGTGAACACCGAAAGGTTTATGGCAAGTAAAAAATTCTTATGTAGTTAAAAAAAACCAGTAAACATGCCACGCTCATGTATGAAGAAACTGTGAACTTCTCAGCCCATCACAGAAACAGTTGTTAAATCCCACACAGAAAACAAACCCTCCACATCTCAGTCATGTAACCTCCATTGACAAAGGGATGAAGAATAATTAAGCCTTTCATATTACTTTCGGGTAGGGTTTGAACCGGACAGATGCTCACGAAAACAATTCCAACGGAGAATCCACATGAGGTGGAGAATGAAACGAATGAAACACCTGGACGGAATGAGGTAGAGAATGAAAAATGAAACGTAGTGATAACTGAAGTAGATAATGAAACTCACATACAATTGAGGAATCTCAAAAGTTAATCATTTAAAAATGGCAATCATATGATGTTACAGTAATTTCTTAATATGATTAGGTAAATGTTAAAAACTAAATAGACATAAATTATGCATTTGTAAATATAAAGAAGTTATCAACCATAAATTTTACTCATTAATTTTGGAGGAAGACTAAAAATATGCCAACATTGAAATGATTGCTTGTTTGCTGGGTGCGTAATTCTCAGAAAACCAACTGATAAACTCGGGAAAAGGGTAAGTGAAAGAGCCATAGAGTCAAGTAAGAGCCTGGCATCTCGCCTTTGAATTGGTAGAATCCTCTCGGTTATTAAGGTCGGGCAAGTGGCTCGTACCTCATGCCTCCCGACAATGGGCCGCAATCTGTCGGCAGCGATACCACCCGTAGGCAGCCGTCCTACAGCTCCGGTCAAAATCTCGGCTAATTGATCGAAGTGGGTAACTCCAACCATCAGATTAAGATTGAAAAATGATTAATTTTGACGATGTTAGATATACACCTTTGAGATTAACTAATTTCCCGAATCTGCAAACAAAATTACGGTGATCACAACGAAACTAAAATCGGAATTAGCAATAAAATTTTACAGCGACCAAGAGAAATTTTAAATTTTGGGACAACAATTTAATTTGCAGCAGCCCTACAATTTCTAAATTGCACAAAAATTGTCAACGACCCAGGACAAATTCCAATTTTTCAAATTGTAAACTAGTTTTTAGGTGACCAACAAATTCAAAATCAGGATCTTCGAAATGATTTGGAAGCGACCCTAAAATATTAGTTCCATAATGCAAATAAAAATGTAGTTATCCGGCGAACTTGGCAACAACCCTACAAATCTAGTTCTGGCATGCAAACTAATTCAAAAACGATTATAATGAAAATCAAAATTGTGGATGGACAAATAGATTTTAGAAATTTGTCCATAGTTATGAGGTAATTATGTAGTAAGCAAATAATTATGTAGTAAACAAATAATGACAGTAAACAAATAATTTTAGAAATTCGATAGTTATGAGGTAATTATGTAGCAATTTAACAAAACTCGTTTCAGAATCTGCAAATTATATCTTACTGCGACCCTAGGGGTTTCAAATTCGAAATACAAAATACTTGACCATATGAACTTCTAATTCTGGAACTGTAATTAAGTTTTACAAGTCCATACAAAATTCTATTTGTATTTGCACATTATTTTATAACGACTCAATGGAATTCAACATTTTGAATTGAAATAACTTTACGGCGTTCGACATATATAGTTTTTCATATATACTTTTTCAGAGCTGCAAATTCTTATGAAATGGTTAAAATAAAAATCACTTTTCTAAAAAGCTTTTAAAAAATTACAACGACTAGCAATTTTTAGAATTCGGATTTACAAATAATTGACAACGAAGAAATAAGAATATCACGAATTTAGGGTCTGTAAATTTAATTGGCAGTGAGGAAAGGAATTTTGAATTCTGGGTTGGAAATCAATTTGGCAACGATGGATAAATGTATAACTTTCGGAATTGTAAAATAAAATTACAGCAAACCCAAGAAATTCCAAATTCTGGGCTACACAAAGACTCTTCAACAACTTGCAAAATTTATTTCGAGAGTTACAAAATGGATCTATTTATATTAAACAAGATTACTCTTATTACATTAAAATTTCAGAATAAAAAATAGAGGGCACCAATGATTTCCAAGAATTGAGGGTGTCCTTCAACAACTTGCGCTCCCTCTTTACCCTCGCTGGTTAATCACAGAGTCTTCACCAGTACATTCTAGCCAATGCTAGCTGTACTCTTATTCCCCCTTATCCCCCGAGCTGCAAAGGGGTCACACACAAGAACCAACAAACAATATCTTTAAAACTTGTCTCGCAAGGAAGATCTTCCACTCTTTCTCATGCTTGGAATCCAAACTCTCATAAGTAAAACACAGTCAAACCAATTTTGGGAGGATAAGGTTAATACTATTAAAGGTGAGATCCATTTCCCTTCTACACCATTATTTTTATAGAAATTTACCCACTCCTCATGCACAAATAATGAACTTTTTTTATTTATTTAATTTGGATTATTCACCCACACACTTGTCACACTCTCCTCAAGTTGCACAAGTAATTATCATTTTTATTTTATTTAAAAAGACAATTTTCCTCACATTCCCCAATGTCTTCCTATTTTTACTCTTAGTTGTCCTTGTGTTCCACAAATCAAATTCTCACTTAATGAGTGTCTCATACCTAAATCTTAGTTAAAGTTGAATTAAGAGTCTTCTTCTTGTTAGACTTAGAGGTAGTTTGACTCAAGATATTATTCTATGTGTAGGCTTATTCTCTCATATTATTATTTCTTTCTATTTTAAAATCTCTTTTATTAATTTCATGCACACATGTACATTTTATCCAACCTTTAGTTTTTTATTCACCTTTTTCCTAGGGTTTGACTTTACCTCAATTCTTTTAATTTATTTACTATTTTTAATTAGTCCTTTAATTAAAATTAGACTTACACTTAGTCTTAGACTTAGGCTTATACATAGTCTTAGACTCTTCTTAGGATTCTAGGTTTATAATTTAGTAACTAAATAATTATTTTATTCTAACAAGGTCTAAACATTTCAATGTTTTCTAGGACACCTATAATTATTGATTCATGTTTTAATTACATGGCATTCCCTTGAAGATGAACTTCAGTGCTCCAAGGGTGTCACTCTCCTTTGACTAGTTTTGGAAGTTTCACCTACCCTTGGAGCCAAAACTCCACTCGGTTGACCTTGTGATAGAATAAGGGCTTATAAGGAATAAAGATTCAGCCTTATGACATACCCCTTAGAATTCTTCATGAACGACTATCTCAGTCTACCCTCACACCATCGTGCACCTCTCGAGTTAGGTAATAATTAAGATACATTTCATGTCATGATGGGAATGCTCATAGGTTGTGATTGGGACACTTCCACACCTCCCCCTCAATGTCGGGCTTATTTGCATGGCTCTGGCTCCTTTACTTCTTATGTGAATTAGATTAGCAAGCATCATCAAGCCTACATCCATTGAAAAAATATTGTCAAAATCCATATATATAAATAAATCATTTATCACATGTGCATAAAATGAAAAAAACAATCAAAATACAATTCACTCCCTAAGACAATCTGGAGTCCAAGGAATTCCATTGATGCCATCAACATCCATAATATTTCATGTGTCATGCACACTCGAGAGAACTTGTCAATAATATCTGTCGATAAATATATATCTGAAAGTAACAATGAATCAAAATACATCATCATCATATATATACCTCATAATTGAAACGAAATCATAATGTACCATAACCAGATCACTTGTGCGCAAGTGCCCTCAAAGAATAAGTCAATGTAAGTGTGTTCAATAGAATGGGATGTTACAAAAGGTATGCACAATGGGTGTAACTTATAAGCCATATTCGCGCTAAAAGAAAAGAGAGATACAAAAGGGTTAGAAAAACTTCTTGTAGTAACGAAGTTTCTCGATGTCTTTCCTAAAAAATTATCAGGTTTGTTGCCAGAAAGGTAATTGGAGTTTACCATAGATTTTAAACCTCGAACACAATCAATTGCGAGAACTCCGTATTGGATGTCAACAATAGAACGCCGGGAGTTGAAAATGTAATTGAAGGAATTTTTAGACTTGGGGATTATACATGCAAATGTTTCACCATGCAGTGCGCTGATGATTTTTGTTAGAAAGAGGGATGGATCACGGACGCTTTGTATTGACTACCATCAATTGAATAAGGTTACGATCAAGAAACAGTATATGTTGCCAAGGATTGACAGTTTATTTGATCAGATGAAGGGAGAAATTATATTTTCTAAGATTGACTTGAGATGAGGATATCACCAGTTATGGATCAAGGAGGAATATATCTCTATTACCGCATTTAAGATGAGATTTAAACACTATGATTTCACCATTTTACCATTTGGATTGACGAATGCCCTAAGAGTATTTATGATTTTGATGAAGGGGGTATTATGTGAATACTTGGAAAAGTTTGTTCAAGTATTTATCGATTACATACTGATTTATTCTCAGGCGAAAGAATATCATGATGAACACTTGAAGTTGGTTCTACAGTGTCTAAGAGAAAACAAATTGTATGAGAAACTATCAAAATGTTCTTTTTACCAATCAAAGTTTCATTACTTGGGACATATCATAAATGGAGAAGTTATCTATGTGGTTCCAACGAAAGTAGAGGCTATTATGGAATGTCCAACTCTGACAAGCGTACAAGAAGTATATATATTTATGTGTTTCGGGGGATATTACCGACGATTCACCAAAGGTTTTTCAAAGATATCAAATCCAATTACACAATTGCCGAAGAAAAACAAGAATTTTGTATGGACAGAAAAATGCATAGAAGCATTTCAAAATCTTAAAGAGTTGTTAACGACAATACCGATACTAAAGGTTCTCAACATGGACAAGTAATTATTGGTATGTATGGATGCATCCAAGGAAGGTCTAGGGAGTGTGTTGATATAAGCTAGTCAAGTGATCACTTACATCTCAAGGAAATTAATAAGGAATGAAGAAAATTACACCACACATGACTTGGAGTAATTAGCAAGTGTGTATAACTTACGAGTTTGGAGACATTATTTGAATGGAAGAAAATTCAAACAAAAGGCATATCAGTGTGGATTGCAATATATATTTACTCAGAGTAACTTGAACGCATGACAAAGGAATTGGTCATAATTACTTAGCAAGTATGACTTTGAGATTACTTTCATTAAAGGAACAATAAACATAATAGAAGATGCATTGAATTGAAGACCATGCATACTCTCGGTATTACCTCTTAAGATGAATCTTTGAGAAAATATTATAGCTCTACGTATTGATGACGATCGGTACAAGAAAGTTAAGGATAGTAATGGACAAGATACCATTATGGTATTGAAGTATGAAGGTTATTCATTTGACAATGACAGATTGTTGAGGTGTAACAACATAATTTGTGTACTGTGTAATAACGAATTAAGAAGTTTGATTTTAAACAAAGATCATCGAGTAATATACATGGCTCATCCCGGAGTCATGAAGATGAAGGTATATATTAATCCTTTATTCTTATGGAAATGAATGAAAGAGGATATATAGTTAGCTACATGATAATATTTCTATAATTTTAGCAAGTGAAGGTTGAACATAGACATCCAACAGGATTATTACAGCCACATGCTATTGTTGAATCAAAATGGGAGGTCATTTTGTAATATACCAGATATAAAAGGTATGTAGAACATAAATAAAATCCTATAAATGGCAGAATAACAACAATATAACGAGAACAATCACCATAATAACACTGAAATGATATAAGAATAACAACAGAAATAACACTTTGTTTCTGAGAGAAATGTTCATGGGCCTCTTCGAAGGTGAAACCTCCAATCGAGAAGAAATCTATTACAATAATATCCAAGCTAGGGTTATCATACCCTCGACTCATATTTATACTAAATATGTCTATCAAAAGAAGAATCTAGAGGAAGATCCTTCTAGAAGAGGAAGCTTCTATTAGGTATTATTACATTCGACTTATTATATTTTATTCCAAGGCCTTATTAATATTGACCTTTATTACATCCGAATATATTGTTATACTTATGTGTGGGTTAGGACCCTAACATGTCCTCCCCGTTAAAAAAAACCTTCTCCTCAAGGCTTGAGATGTGAAAATTGTTGCAGAATGGTAGGTGGTTCCCAAGTGGAATCTGTGGGATTTGTATCTTTCCATTGGACTAACACTTCCTTGATAGTTCTCTGACACAGACGACACCCACACTGGTCCAAAACCGCTTGTGGTTGTATCCAAATGGATCCTTCTTCATCTAACTAGGGAAGCTTGGTTTGAATTTGGCACTTAGTTCCAATCACCTTCTTTAATAATGAAACATGAAAAATAGGATGTAGCTTCGAATGTTTGGGCAAAGATAACTAATAGGCCACCTATCCACATGCTTGAGAACGGTATAAGGACCATAAAATTTGGGCACTAGATTCTCACAATGCTTGAACTTGAGGGAATTTTTCTTGTAAGGTTACAGTCAAAGAAACACTTGATCCCCTTCTGCAAATTAACATTCAGAGCGACCTTGATATGCTTGTTTCTTCATGTGACTATGTTCCATTACCAAATTCTCTTTGAGGGTATGGATAATAGTCTCTCGAACTATAATCGTTTGGTCCACCACCTGGACCTTCGAGACACTAGGTAAGTATGAGAGAACTGGAGGTGGCTTTTGTCCATATTCCACTTCAAAAGGATTCATGCGTGTAGTTGTATGGTATGAAGTGTTTTACAACCCTTCAACTAGGGGTAACCATTGAGCCGATTGATTTTTCTTTTCAGAGGAAAAACACCTCAAATATGTTTCCAAACACTTGTTAACAAATTTTGATTGACCATTAGTCTCAGGATGATAAGCTTTGATGAGATGCAATTGGGTTCCTTGTAGCTTGAATGATTATTGCCAAAAATTGCTGGTGGAAGTTGGATCACGATAAAAAACAATAGAATGTGGCATGCCATGAAGCTTGAAGACCTGATCCACGAAAATTTGAGCCAATGTGGATGCTATAAATGGTTGTTGAAGAGCACAGAAATGAGAATACTTGGAAAGACGATCAACAACCACCATGATGACTGATTTATTTTCCGATTTCGGTAAGCTTGTAATAAAATCCATAGAGATATCCCTTCAGATAGTAGGTGGAATTGGAAGTGGTTGTAATGTGCCCAGATATTTGACTATTTTTCCCTTTTTGTGTTAACACACATCACATTCAGCGATAAAATTACGAATTTCTATTTCATACCATCCCAGAAAAAAAAAACGTTTGACCCTGTCATAGGTTTTGGTGAACCTGCAAAGCCCCATTGTTGGTGTAGCATGAATCTCAAAAAATACCATGGATTTAAGTATTGATTGTTTACTTAAATACAAAAGTCCTTTGTATCGAAGCTCATCATGGAGTTAAGAGTACCTTGGGAAAGTTGCAGTATTGGAATGAAATTATTGGATCAGATGCAAACTTTTGAGATCTTGTAGCCATTCCTAGAGAACGGCTTGGAGTCAATCCGGTACAATGAAGGAAAGAGAAAAAAGGGATCCTTCATCTTCATATTTTCAGGAAAGTGCATCCACAACCACATTGAATTTTCCTTTCTTGTAAATGATCTCGTAATCATATCCAAAGATCTTAGTCACCCGTTTTTGTTTCTCCAGGGAGGAAATGCATTGTTCGAGAAAATACTTGAGGATTTGATGGTATGTCTTAATTTGGAAGTGTTGCCCCAATAGATAAGGGTGCCACAGATCAACGACATGCATAATAGAAAACATTTCCTTTTCATAGAATGATTTGCCCAGATTTATTTCATAAAGTTGCTTGCTTGTAAAGGCCAAAGGCCAACCCTCTTGCATAAGGAAAACACCAATTCCTTTCCCTAAAGCACCGCATTCCAAGACAAAGGTCTTTGTGAAATCAAGAAGGGCCAAGACTGGAGTGGTGCATATGGCCATCTTCAAGGTTTGAAAAGCTCGAGCAGCTGCTAGAGTCTAAGTGAAAGAGTTATTTTTTAGGATTCGAGTGAGAGGTGTTGCAATCTTTCCATAATTCTTTAAAAACTTGTGATAATAACCTATTAATCTCAAAAATCCATGCAATATTTTGAGAGTCTTTGGGTGAGGCCAGTCTTTCATAGCTTTAATATTCTTAGAATCCACCCTGATATTGTCTGTGCCAACCAGATGACCCAAGTACTCGACTTCTGAGGTGAAAAAAGCTCATTTAGACTGTTTCAGGAAACATTGTTGCTGAAAGAGTAGATGGAGAACTTGATTCACATGAAAGATGGTTTGTCCAAGTTTTGATATAGATGAGAATATCATCAAAGAAAACTAAGACAAAATGATGGAGAAAAGGATGGAATACATGATTCATGTGGCTTTGGAAGGTGGAGGGGGCATTACACAAGATAATGGGCATGAACAAAAACTCATAGTGGCCCTCATGAGTTCTAAAGGTAGTCTTGGTAATGTATGCCTCTTTCATACGTATATGGTGGTAAATAGAACGAATATCAAGTTTAGTAAATAACTGCACACCACTCAATTCATTCAAGAGGTGATCAATGACAGGAATGGGAAATTTGTCTTTAATGGTAAGTTTGCTGAGGGCATGAAAGTCAGGACAGATTCACCAAGAACCTTATTTCTTCAGGACCATGACCATAGGAGAAGAATAGGGCTCATACTAGGGCATATCACGCCTGCATTAAGGAGTTCCTAGACCATTTTCTCAATTTCATTCTTTGGGGAAAAGAGATGGTGATACAGATGGATATTGGGAGGAAGGCTTCTTGGTACAAGGGGAATGGAATGATCATGAACACCATGGGAAGGAGGGATTCCATGGGGAGTGGAAAATACCACTTAATGTTTAGAAAGGATGGCTTGGAGGTCTTGTGACACCAAGGGTGTCTCTGTTTCCTGTATGGCATGGAGTTGGGAAATAACACCAGAATGACCCCTTTTGAGAATAGTTTCCATGCAATGGGAACTGATGATCTTAGGTGAACCAATGGTGATTCCTTGGAACTTATATTGGTGGCCCTCCTAGTCAAATTGCATGGTTAATTTCCTAAAATCCATAAGAATGGGACCCAAAGTCCTTATCCATTCTACACCCAACACAATGTCACAATCACCCATGTCGATAGCAAACATATGATATTTCTGGTGGTAGTCACCAATTTGGATACACAATTTTCACAACGCCCTCCACATTTCATGGAGGCACCATTGGCAATCATGATTTGGAAATTATTACTAGCATGGATGTAGAAATGAGTTTCTTTGGAAATGTGACGATGAATAAAATTATGGGTACTACCACTATCAACAAGAATGATGACCTTCCTATGCTTGATGTAACCGATCAGCTTGAGGGATTTGGGAGTGGAGAAGCCAGTGAGAGCATTGAGGGAAATGATCAGTTCTACTTCGATAGGGTGTGAGGGAGGGGTTATGTCTGTGGTTTCAGGTGACTCAGACACAAGGGGAGTTTCAACATCCTCTTCCGAAATATCCTCCGAGATGGCCATAAAAAGATTTTTCTCCTTACACTTGTGGCCCGAGAAATATTTTTAATCACAATTATAACAAAGTCCTTTGAGTTGGCATTCATCCATTTCATCCCTAGTCAATTTTTGGATCTTTAGTGGAGCAGAGGGAGTAGTGGGATTTACTGGTTTAGTGTGAGGGATAAAGGAGGGTTTCTAGTTTTGAGAACATACAACATGTTGTTCTTCTTTAGCTCTTTTAGTATCCTCCACACAACTCTGAGGTCGAGCCATGAGGACATGGGCTCAAATCTCATCCTTGAGGCCACTGATAAAACACTCGCAGAAAAATGCATCATACATGCCCTCTATCCAAAAATCCAGGTGCTCAAAGGCAACTATAAAGTATTCCATTGTTATTGATTGTTTCAACTTTGTCAAACGGACCAAATGGTTGGTGTCAGTTTCAAAGCGTTCATAAAGCTCTGCCACAAAGTGTCTCCAATCAATATACCCTTGACGAGAAGTTTTTCTCCATTGCCACCATTGCCAACGTTCTTGATGTAGATGGAGAACACCATACAAGAGTTTGGCCAACTCATATGTAATTTCGTATAAGGAGAAATAACGTTTCATTTGGGTTCCCCAACCAGTGGGATCTGGTCCATCAAATTTGGTCACATCCACCTGCGGGAGGCGTAGGTCATGTTGAAAGTGATGGTGTTGAAATTTATTGGAATGAGAGGAATATTCAGCTTCAGTGTGTGAAGGTGGGTCAAATAAAGGGTTATCTATAGGGATATGTAGCTTGGTGTAGAGCATTGAAATGACAGATTCAAGCTAGGTCGTCTGGTCTTGTTTGATTTCCTCCATTGAGGACTATATGGTTTTATTGATGGAGACAACATTGGCACTGAGTTTTTTCACTTCTTGTTGGGTCTCGGTGAAATTAGATTGCAAGGTATCGAAGTGAGCTTCCAAGTCTTGGCTACCGGTATGTACCATGAGGACAAGGGAAATGAAATGGGGTAGGTGGGGTCAAAAAAATTTGCTGAAAAATGATATGTATGAATGTGATAAGGGAGAAGAGATGAATCCAATGGAATAGGTATCAAATAATGGTGCAGAAATTTACAGAATTTTTTTTTTTACACCTGTGGAGTTATAATCCGGTCTGAAGAATATTGTAGTGATGAAATTCCCAAATTCTTAATCAAGAAGAAATGTGTAGTGATTTGGCAACCTGAACACAGTTGCACGACAAAAGATCTTGTCTGTTTTAATTTGTTTATGTTTTTGTCCCCAAGGGTTAGGTATTCAAGGCTTCTACAGATAAGGCTTTTCCCTATTGTATATCTCTCTGATATACATGCGAGGTCTAATAGTAGTACTAGACCCAATATCTCATGGAAATAACTAAGGAGGCTAGACCGTACCCTTAGCTGTACTATCTGACTACCCAGGTACTAGAGAGTATCTTCTCGAGTGTTGCTCTCAGTGGAACTATAGCAGTCAGGCGACTGATCAGTTTATCTAGAGAGGGCTTCAGGTAATCTAGTTCGATCCATACACAGGTGTTTTTTGATGTGCTACCACTCAAAGGGGTACCAACAAGGGCTACAAGGCTGGCCAATAAATGTGTGCTTAAGTACCACTTGTATTTCCTACATGTATGAATCCCTCAATTGTGGTTTTATGCGTGTAACAACAGATATTTGTGGCTTAAAGACATCGTAATACGTCTCCACCCTAGAAAAAAATTACCCACAATTTTTGCTATGGAAAGTGCTCTGATACCACTTGTAATATACTAGATATAAAAAGTATGTAGAACGGAAATAAAATGCTAGAAATGGAAGAATAACAACAATATAACCAGAACAATCACCAAAATAACATTGAAATGATATAACAATAACAACATAAATAGCACTTTGATTATGAGAGAAATGTTCACGAGCCTCTTTGAGGGGGAAACCTCGAGTCGAGAGGAGATCTATTACAATAATATCAAATATAGGGTTCTCATACCCTTGACTCCTATTTATACTAAATATGTTTATCAAAAGAGGCATCTAGAGGAAGATCCTTCTACAAGCAGATGCTTTTATTAGGTCTTCTTACATTCAACTTATTCTATTTTATTGCAAGGCCTTATTAATATTGACCTTTATTACATCCGAATATATTGTTCTACCTATGTGCGGGTTAGGACCCTAATACATTTCAATGGATTTCCAATGATGGAAACAAGACATGATTTGATTTTTGTGGTTGGTTACACTCTGATGAAGAGTGAACACTTTATTCCAGAGGGCAGCACGTATCAGACATCGGATATAGCTAGAGTTTTTGTTAGCAAGATTTTGAGGTTACATGGAGTACCAAGAAAGATCATATTCAATCATGGAATGGTGTTTACAAGACGGTTTTGGACCATTTTCCAAGAGTTCTTGGGTACGCAACCGAATTTTAGTACAACATATCACCTAGAGAAAGACAGAAAAACAAAAAGAACGAACTAGGTTTTGGAGGATATGTTGTGTATATATGTAATGGATAAACATAAATATTTGGAAGAATGATTCGATTGGTAGAGTTTCCATAAAACAACAGTTACCATAGTACGATTAAGATTACACCATTTGAGTTTCCTTATGAACGACCTTGTTGAATGCCCCTATGTTGGGATAGACTAGAGGATAGGATTCTGGTAGGAACAGAAGTAGTAGAAGAAATGGAAGAACATATGCAATCGATAAAACAAAGGATTAAAGAAGCACAAGATCGACATAAGAGCTATGTTGATGCACATTTCATTTAACGCATTTATGAGGTTGGTGATAGAGTTTTCTTGCTGGTAAAACCACATAAGAGTTCAATCAAGTTTGGAAAGGGTGATAAAATCTCTCCTAGGTTCATAGGACTTTTCAAGGTTGTGGAAAAGAAAGGACCCTTCACCTACCGACTATCCTTGCTTGATTCTTTGAGGTGTATGCACAATGTATTTCATGTATTTGTTTTACGACATTATATTACTTATCCATCACATTTTATTAACATGATTTCTTTGAAGGTGATAGAAGAGGGTGCTCTCTTTTCAGAGCCAATCCACATTCTGGACCATCTCACTTGACAACTATGGTGTCAAATAGTCAATCAAGTAAAGGTACAATGGCACAACTATAGTCTACACTGGGCTACATGGGAGGACGCACATGAGATGCATCAACAGTTTCCTTATTTGTTTGATAGATTCTATATGTAGATCTATGTAATATACATTTATTTACTTGCGTTTATATATTGTACAAACTTCAGAAGGAAGATTAAAACAAGAGGGGGTGTATGTAACATCTCATTCTATTTAGCACACTTATATTGACTTATTCTTTGAGGAAACTTGCATGCAAGTGACCTGGTTATGGTACATTAAGATTTTATTTCGATTATGAGTTATATATGATGATGATGATGATGATGTGTTTTGATTGATTGTTACTTTTAGATATATATATATATATATATATATATATATATATATATATATATATATATATATATATATATATATATATATATATATATAGATATAGATATTATTGATTATTTCTCTTGAGTGTGCAAGACATGTGATAGGATAAGGATCCAAATGACATCAATGGACTTCCTTGCACTCCAGATTGACTCAGGGAGTGGATTATATTTGTTTGAGTATTTACTTTTACGCACGTGTGATATATGATTGATTACAATATGATTAATGTATATGGATTATTACCATTTTTTTTGTCAATGAATGCAGGGTTGACAATGCTTGATAATATGAATCACATAAGGAGTAAAGGGGCCATGAATAAAAGCCAAATATTTGAGGGAGAGGTGTACCGACATCCATGTCATAGCCTACTATCACTCTCACCATGATCTGAATTGTAGGTTAATGATTACCTAGTTCGAGAGGCACACAGTGTCATGAGGGTAGACTGAGATAGTCGCTCATGAGGAGATATAAGGGGCACACAATAAGGTATAATCCTTATTCCTTATAGTATCTTAGTCTCTCACAAGGCCGACTGAATGGAGTGTTGACTCCAAGGGTCAGAAAAACTTCCAAAACCATTCAAAGGTGAGTGGCACCCTTGTGAGAAGCGCATCTTGAAGGGAATGTTATGTAATTAAAATGTGATGCAATAAATCTAGATGGCCTACATAATTAATAAAATGCTTATACCTTGATAGGATAAGGTATTAATTAATCATTAAATAATAAACTTAGAAACAAAACCATATTCTAAGCCTAAATATAGAATAAGTCTAAGTCTAAATTTAAATAAAGGAGTAAATAAAATAGCAAATAAGTTAAAATATTTAGGATAAAATAAACCTTTAGGAAAAGAGGGAATAAAAACTTAAAGGTCGATAAAATGTCACATATGTGCATGAAATTAATAAAAGGGATTTTAAAAATAGAAATAAATAAAACATGAGAGAATAGGTGAACACATATAATAACATATTGAGTCAAACTACCATTAATTCTAAGTAAAAGAAGACTCCTAATCCAACTCTAACTAAAGACAACTGGCACATTGGAGCATGGAGGTGCGTCTTGAAGGGAACGTCACATAATTAAAATTTGATTCAATAAATCTATATGGCCTACATAATTAATAAAATGCTTATACATTGATAGGATAGGATATTAATTAATCAATAGATAATAAACTTTGTGTTGTGCATGTTTCATCACTTGGGTGAGAAAAAAAACGGCACTTACAAGTCTAGTTGGGCCTACTAGACAAGACAAAGGTTAGTGTATGAATTAAATAATCTAAGAACATGAAATAAAAAAATAATTAAACTAAAAAAAAATAAGGAAATAAAACTAAAATGCATAAGAAACTTTGAACCAAAATCAATCAACCAAATGACCAATGATTATGCCACCAATGGATAACTATATTAGTTGGAAAACACCATAGAGAAAGGAGGAATTATGGATCCCTCTTCCTCTTTGGGAGGGCTCTTGAGTCCCCTATTTGAGAGATATTCTTACAATGATAAAATAGAAAGAAAATGGTAAAAAAATCCAATCCTATTCCCTCAAGAGTTGAGGTGAATAGCTTATTGAGATGTTTCTAGAATGTTCCAAGAAGAAAAAAGGTTTATTAAGGGATGATAGAGGCATCATAACAATACTATGAGATTAAATTCTTATTGTACCCATGGCCTTCATTGATAGCATGGATTTGAGAAAATATCCAACTGGTTCTTAGTATGAACAAGGGTCCCTTTAGTGCACCCTTAGGTCTTTGACCAACCCCCCATTTGGATTCATCTAGAATTTGAGGGTCAAATCAAGTTGGGACCTATTCCAGAAGTGGGTGAGGGGTCGAAAGGAACCATAAATGTGTCATTCACATGAGTACGTGACTTTTCTCATACACAGTCATGCATATGGCGCATTGTGTGCTTTACGGGCTTCTTTGCCCCACACAATGTGTGTGCGCTTCCTTTAGTGTATCAGTGCATGTCAATTTTTGAACCAGTTGCATAGTTTTTTCCCCTTGGAAATGCTAATTTGGTGTTGCAAGTCAACTAATAGGTGTTTGGAGATACTATATTTGTATAACCATTTGCATGATATGTTGCAGATGAAATTTTATTGACAACATATGCCCCCTGATGTGTGATGTTAGGAGCATATGTATAGCCAAAATACATCAATGTTTATTCTACTGAGAGTATCATTGTAATGAAGAGTGTTGATAGGAACTGCAAGAGAGATGCATCGGAGGGAGAGGGGAAACTGTGGGACCCAAATATTTTTCTAGGTAGGGAAATAAAATCTATATACAAACGAGGCTAGCATGCCCCATGCTCATGTCATGTAACTCAAAAATGTAAGACAGTAACTGAAGGTGTATGATAATGTAGATAATTGCAGTGCCCTCTAGGGCGATTTGATAATGACATATGAAAATTATGATGGTGAACATACTCTGAAAAGAGGCAACGATGCCTAGAAGAAGGGTTGATGACTCGGAGGCATTGATGGCCTAACAAATTCATAGGTCTTCAGCTAGTATAAAAAAACTGCAATAGTCTCATAGTAAGACCCACCGGAACATGATATTGTGTTGAAGTCGAAGGTTATGGGAGTTAATGACAACAGATAATAATGATGGTTCTCTTTGTGTTATCTGAGACTCCTCATTGTAAAGGTAATGACAGTCAAGATATTGTCACCTGTCTGGAAATTGTGTTGATGTCGACAGAGAGGGAGATGTGACTCGAAGAAGCAAAAGGGCTTCATGAAATCCACTGGATAAGATTAGGAACTGATAGAGGACATGAACAAAGTCAAGATGTGGTGAGACTCAAGACTTCCCTTCATTGGGGGTATATTTTAAGGATGATTGGAAGCAACCGTGAAACTTTATCTAGTGCCAAGGGGATGACTAGACATGAGGTTAAATTGTGCCAGAGGCATGACAAAGTGGACAAAATTAGAGATCAGGGGTACCTCGACGGTGGGATACTCAGGGTTTATAGACGATGTCAAAAGGAGTAGAGGATAGTGAATGCCCCAACCAAGCGCGACATGGATTTCTTTTCCAAGAAAAAGAAAGTCATCAAGGGTGACATCAAAAATCTAAGTAGATGTTGGAAACAAAGGCCTTTTACAATTACCAAATGAATAAAGAATAATTTGGGATGAGTGTATAGATACAGAAACAGGTTCCCTAGTGCAAGATGACTTGGCCTATGAGGGCACAAGTTGCATGGAGAACTGGTGGAGGGTGGGGGGCCAATGGGTAGGTTTTTCTACGAGGTAAACGAATGGAGGGAAACCTATAGATGGGAAAACTGATTGTTGATGAAATGGAGGGTTAATTATACTACAGAGGTGCAGTCAAAATAGAACCATGATGAGATAACCTGGGAGTCCATTGGGAAATCTGGAGAAATGAGGAGAAGAAGTATGTGGTTGATTCTCAGAAATGCGTAAGACTATCAAGACTCCCATCCCTAGGGGGTGAAAGTAGCATGAGTGTCATAGTGCCAAGGGGGATTATGAATGGGACAACTCATGTCAGGGAGAGTGCTATCGGGTGATAGTACCAAATTGAAATGGAGGTGACAGTATTGTAGATTTGGATGTAGGGACCCTAAAGGTGAATGTCAGAGGGTGTTACTGGGAGATGCAATTGATATTAAGAGGGAATGATTACATGCCATTTTTGATCATATATTTGATGGGGTTCTCATGGGTTTGTGATGACCAGGTACCCGTACACATTAAAACCGAATACCCGATGTGAACAATATATCAAGATAAATAACATATAATAGTTATTTGATAATTTTGAACATGAGCATGCATACCTAGACGTGATGTGAGAAAAATTCTCCCCGGGGCTTAGTACGGATGGTGACCCAGGGAATGTGACTGTGTAGGCAGTGGGACTGTGATCCCGTGGCTGAAAATGGATCAGAAAACAAAGACATTGAGCTCTTGTAATAGAGTGTGGAAGTTTGGAAAAGGGGACTATATATGGTTGTGGGGCCCACAATGCCACCTTATTTTTACTTGCTACTATAGTGAGCTGACGAGAGGATTTCAAGAAGATTTAGAGATTACAGGAGTTCAATTCAACTGAGATGGGAGTTGAAAGAGCCAGGTTAGTGGTATCATCTACCTTCATAGTAGAGAGGTTATATTTTCTAGGTAGGGTCGTATGGATGGTCGTACTAGGGGTTTTTGTAGGGGTGGGCCCACCAATGTGCAAGAGAAGGAAGGATACCCACGCTAAGATGTGCAGGTATAATTATCTCTCCCATGCATGATGTGTGGTTGTGTTGAATACAACCGTGCATGGGGGCACATGGGTGGAAAAAAAAGTGTGCATGTGGTGTGCACCTATTTGAAATACAATGACACACTATGCGTCATTGTTTCTCAGTCAGCTACGCACCAGCACATAGCTATGGGGATAAAAGGTGTGCATGAGTGCACACCTATGGGTGTGATATATGCGCATGGATCCATATATGTTTCTCCGACATCTACATATTGATGCACAATTGTGCGAAGAGCATGTGAACATATTTGCGTTCCTGTGGGGGTGATAGTTGTGCACTTCAGGAAAAGCTGGGGGGTTTGAAAAACTTGTATTTTTCAAAGATTTTTGTAATGAATGATGACTGTTGATCAAGTTTTTTCTGTGTGAATGTAGGTGATCAGGTCATTATGCTAGTCCACTGGAGGGAGTCAGACTGGGAGTGCCTTAGGGAAGAAATGAGAGAGGAGTCGGACATTCATAGACTCTTGGAAGCCTGTGGGCTTCTCAAGTTCTTTGACTGTCCACTGATATGGTTGAATGAGTACCTGCTTCAGTATATGATTTCAATGTGGAGCCTTGATATACATTTCTTCATTGTGTGGGGACAACAATTGACATTCTCAACTGTGGAGGATGTCTATTTCTTGACGGGGCTCACTTTTCGGGGAATGTCCCTACCTGTTGATCCCCAATTGCTAGGGGATGTACACTTGGTATACTTGGCATTTATTTATTGTTTGGGGTCAAACATTATGTCAGGTTCGATTGTTCACATCAAGGAAATGGATGAGCTCTTGCATCGGTGCCTCATAGTGATGATTGTGAGGATCTACAGATCCTAAGAAATTGAGTGGATCAATGGTGGTTAGTTGAGGATTATGCAGAGAGTATTGAATGGATATTTTTTCTCTTGGGGATTGTTGTTGCATGCCAAGATGATGGGGAAGACTCACTGGTGTCTGACCACCCACTCATGTGATTTTTCATTTGGATCGATCTTGGTGGCATGGTTTCTAGAGAGGGTGCCCATGTTGTGACCTAAGGTGTTGTTGTTGGTTGGAGAGGCACGAGAGTCACGACTGATGTGGTGGCCATTGATTTTGGTGTGTCATGGAGGAATGGAGGGTGGAAACTACTTTACAACCACATTGGCGCGTGTGTGGTGCCATATGCCACATATTATACTGTGGTTCCCATATGGTGGGATGGACTTCCAGCATGACCCGAATATGGTGCTACCTCTTGGAGAGGATTGGGACTAGATAGGTATGTTGGTGTACTTAGGTTTTGTGATTTTGATAGTGTATCATATGTTTATATGTATATGGATGTTGACTCTATCTTTGGTTGTGTGTTTGCAGATGTGGGGCTGCGAGGCCGAGAGGCAGAGGTTGTGGGCGAGCTAGTTCGCCAGGGGCCGATGAGACCACCATGGGTGGAGTTGGGTGTGGGAAAGTGATGCCATATGGACGAGGCTAGTGAAAGGCCAGGAGATGAGGCGTGAGCCAGTTAGAGGCACAAATTTGATGATCCAATCGCAAGTCCATTACATGCTCCTCAGGTAGAGCCCAATAGGGATTTAGAGGATTTTCGACGTCGGTTGGAGGTGGTACTATAGGGTGTGACAGAGGGCATGTGGTCCCATATCTAGGAAGAGAAAGTCATGGAGTAGTGTGTCGGTCTTCCGACAGAGTTGTGGACCCTGATCCACAGAGAAGTTGTAGTAGGGGAAAAAATGACTAGGCGACTTCCACCTAGACTTGGAGGGTCCCCAGCTGGTGGGACACCTCCTACAGATATATAACCTAGTGGTGGAAATATAGAGGCACCATGAGTGCTATGTTGTATATTTTTTTACTTATATAGGCTTGCGATCCCATTTTGATAGGGTAGGGTGACACCCTTTTTGTACCTATAGGGGTGAGGGGGATCACTTTCCTATAGTAGATGTATATGTTGTACTACTTTGTAAACATTTATGACACATGGATCGATATATACATATATGGATATACTATTTTTGGATCTTTTTGATGTGTACATGTGATGATTTTTATGATGTTTGATGATGCATGATCTATATGTTGTGACAAACTTTTGATGATTTATGTATGTGTGATGATGTATTGATGTGATAAATTCCAATATAACACTAGGTTAGTCATGTTATCTATTGTCTGATTAAATTGTCATGGAATATGTGTAAATGTAATTGAATCAAAATGTCGAGATAAGAGTCTAACTTGTAGGTATTTGCAAAAGAGGCAAGGATCACAGACACAATATACATTTTTGAGTTGGAGGACGACAAGCTGGGAATATAATAAGATGCTATGGTGACGAATGTGGTGGTAACTGGACTTGACAAGGAGGCCAATGATGTCTGCGTAGTTTTCTTGGTTGTTGGTTGTTGATCCCAAACATATGTCGTTGGAGTGAAGCAGTTCGTGTGAGGGGGTGTAGAGGGCCCAAGTGACCGAAGAGAGATTTTATGTCCAACGCCTAGCTCTGTCAGCATAACCAATGTTGTATGCCCATGGAGGATGCATATATCAATAAAACGGATAGTATATCAGACATGAGGTGTGGAGGGAACAAAATAAGACTAAAAACTCTACAAATGTGTACGAAGAAAAATCCTAGTGTAGAATGGCTATGCTCAAGCATGAAATTTCTTTAGGTACAACTCGTTGATAGGTTCTTTGAGAGGATAGCCTTCTAGTGAGGCTAGGATGTATGTGCCTTTAGTGAGGCAGTGTTCGAAGATGTAGGTTCCATGCCATAATGACTCAAATTTCCCATGACCAAAAGTATCGTGAGAGATATTGTAAGCTAGGATGAAATCTCCTTCATTAAATGAGAGAAGGTTGACATGGCACTCAAAGGTGGCCTTTGACCATTTCTTAGCTACCTCATTGTTCTATAATAAATACTGACGATATTATGGTCTTATCACACTCGATGGGGAGGTTGCTTTCAATCCCATGTACGAGATAAAATGGTGTAAAACCGGTGGTAGTTTTGAATGTCGTGCGATAAGCCCATAATGTTGAAAATAACATATGATGCCAATTGGTCCTATGTTTTTTTACGATGTGTTGCAACATGGTTTTGAGTACTTTGTTAACAACCTCAACCTATCCATTGGATTGAGGGAAGTATGGGGAGGAAAAATCATGGGAGAAGCCTAACCTTGAGGAGATTTCAACAAAGATCTCATTGAAGTGGAACTCCAAAATGGGTAATGACATGGTTGAAGAAAAAATGCACTACTGTGTCAATGGTATTGTTGAAGGTAGGCATGGATTTGTCCCATTTGGTAAATTAATATACAGTTACAACGATGTACTTGTTCCCATTACTAGATGGAGGATTACAAGTCATGAAGTCTATGCCCCATTTGCAAAAGGGGCCGATAGTGATGACTGGATGTAGAAGAGTGGGTGGTGCTCATGTTTCGTTTGCATAAATTAGGAATTTTTCACATCTCTTGATATCATGGATGTAGTCATGAAACAATGTGGGCCAGAAGTATCGATCTCGAATGATTTTTTGGATAATGGATATCCTTGAAAGGTGGCCACCGCAAGTGCCACTATGGAAATCGTTCAAGACTCTGTCTTCTTTGTCGATGGTCAAATATCGATGAAGGATGGTGTCGACCCCCTGTCAGTAAAAATTGTCACCAATGAGGAGGTATCGAGGGGCCTGATGGAAAATGCACCGACGATCATCTTGAGAGAGATGAGACCCAAAATTCTATGTCTGAAGGTAGATGAGAAGGTCACCATACCATGGGTCATCCAAGGGGATGTAGAAGAGGTGTTCCTCAAGAAATTATGTATTGATGGGTGAACTTGTAGCATCTGAGGGAAAAGTCTTGATGAGTTCAGAGAGAACGAGTGATTTATTTCTTTTGGGAGTTGAAAACTCTAGGTCATATTCTTGGAGGATGGTGATCCATCGGGAAAATTTACCATTAATTTGTCATTGACTAAGCAATTATTGGATGGGGTTGGAATATTCCATGACTTTAGTAGTGAGAAGAAGGATATAATGACGTAGTTTTTTCACTATGAGGACAGCTGCGAGAGAGAGTTTATCCTCATGATTATAATTCAGGGGTTGTCCTTAAATATTTTTACTAATGTAGTAAATAACATGCTCACGGATATCATCCCTTATTTCAATGAGAACTCCTACTACTGAGACAATTGAGGCCAACAAGTAGAGGATACAATCGCGATCATAATCAAGAGGACTAATCAATGAGGAATTGTATATTGCTTATTTTAAATCATAAAAAGCAATTTGGGCATGTTCATCCCATCGAAATGGGATAGCATGATGCAATACACAAAGGAAACCATGCATGTGAGTGGTGTAATCTAGGACAAAGCGTCGTAAAAAAATTATTTTCCCTGTAGGCTTTGCAGTTGGCACAAATTCTTAGGTGGTGTAATTTATGTGATATCTTGGACCTTGAGGGGGTCCATAGTGATGTCATGTTGTGAGACGATGAACCCCATGAGGCATCCTATGGTGATGCAAAATACACACTTCAGGGGGTTCAAGCAAATGTTATACTGACGACATCATTGAAAGATGACTCATAAGTCATCTAGATGTTGATTTGTTTCTTGGATCGAGCAATAAGGTCATCCAAGTAAGTGAGAATGATCAGAGATATATCATGGAAAACATAATTCATGGCTCGTTGGAACGTAAAACCTACGTTCTTGAGTCCAAAAGGCATGACATGATAGGCAAATGTACCCCATGGGGTAGTAAAGGAAGTTTTATACTAATATGCTCGATGGATTTGGATTTAATTGTATCCTGAGAACCAATCCATGAAGGACAAAGCCTCATGGCCTATATATTCATCGATAATTTGGTCAAGGAAAGGTGTGGGGAAGTTTTCTTTTGGACAAGCATAATTGATATCGCAAAAGTCAGTGCAGACGCAAATAGTGCCCTATTTTTTGTTAACGGGAACGGGATTGGAGACCCATTACATGTATGTGATGGGGTATCTAAACCCTGTAGTGCGTATTTTGTCAATTTCATCTTAGATAGTCATAGTTTTGGATGGGTGAAGTGGTCATTTCTTTTGACATACTAGGGTGACATCTGGTCATGTGTCGATGTGATGTTTGATGATACAAGGATCAAGGTAGGGTATGTTTGTATATGACTAGGAAAAACTATCCTGGTATTCCTAAAAGAGAGATTTGTAAGTTGTGAGTTCCTCATATGGGAGCATGTAGTGCCAATGGTGATTTCCTCTAGGGTTCCTGGTTTAATGGAAATGTCGATTTTAACAGTGGGGGAAATTTTGGCCATGTTGCCTTCTTTAAAATTATCGAGGGCATGGATAGGTTTATTGAACCAATCTATATGCCCATATGGGATAAAATTCTTGGTTTCGATTGCATATATGGAGGCTTGGCTATGAGGGTCAAAGGATTCCTATAGGAGAAAAATCACTCTGTCATGGAGCACATTCCATGGGAAATTAGGGGTAGTTAGTTCCTCTATGATATCTTCGTTGGATTGGAAAATGAAAGAATATAGGGGATCTGGGGAAGTAACATTGGTTACTGTTACCATGTAATTGTCTTGAGGTGGTGAAGACGTAGAGGGGGTATCACAACTATTTTGCGATGGAATTCTTGACATAATCCAAATGTTCAGACACTGTGGTTTGTAAACTATGGTCGGGGGTAAGATTTCCTGGGGGAAATGAACCAGAGAATTGGGAGGATTTGGAGAAAAATCCTCAGACAGTTTATCCATGAGCCATGGAGGAATGGGAAGTGACTCAGGTTCAGGGGAGGTGATGTGAATAGTATCTGGAGAAGGAATCAAGAGAATCACTTACGTCATAGGAAGTGAGGTGGTTGGAGGATTTTGAAGAAGGTTCATTTGACGATGCCTATATTCAATGATCGAAGGAGAATGGTACGTGAAATGATCAAATGATTAAAAAAGAGAGCAAGGGCACCTCATCCATTCATTGACTGAGGTGGAGACATAATGGATGTCAGTGACATGGGTACCTGATGACGTGGGTGGAGAGGGGTCTTACTAAAATATCTAGCTTACTGTCATTAGATTTTGTCAAAACTGAGGTAGAGTAGGGAAATGATGAGTGTAGTGGCCATACTCTGAACATATGGCACACGGAAATTTGGTTCACATCCCTTTATTTCCTGTAGTAGGGGATTTTGAGGTAGTACTAGGTGTTCTTAGTGAAGCAACGAGTGATGTGGTTGCTCGAGGGAGTTGGATCAAATTGCGTAACTCGGGGAGGGAAGGAAATCTATTTGTGGGGTTTCCCTCTCCCTCGCAGAGTGTGAAAAGAGGTTGAACTCAGGGAAAAAGTGGAGCGGTGGGATATTTCTTCTTTTGTTTGCCCCTAGTCATAGAAGAGGTGTTGGAAAGTGGGGGTGATGGTGGTGTGGTTGGAGTTAGTATTGGAATCTGCATCAAGATTCCCTTGGATTGGGGAGGGAGGGATGGTTGAGGAACAATTGTGTATGGGTGTAGATACCATATTGGAATGGACAAAACCATTTTGGGAAGGGAAAGAATGGAGGTTACCTGAAAATCTTATACTCCCGATGGGATCTGAGTAATGGCTTGAGGGATGGTTTCCAAAACCGATATTTTCCATTGAGGAAGGGTGAAATCAGGGATAATTGGTGTCGTAGGATTCTCAAATAGCTCCTGTGGTAGAATTTATTCAACTGATGGGATGTTGAGGTGTGGAGAAGCCTCAGTGGGAGGAATGGTATCTCCATTTTCAGTCCCATCGGAATATACGACACATACTTTTGTTGAAGGGTGTATAAGAGGTGGTGCTCCATGGTATGTCCTTAACAAGGATGTGTCCTTGAAAATTCTGGGGGCCATATCCAAGAGTGGATATGTGTCAGAACTAGTGCATACATGTAGCTAGATCCAAACACGATGTTGTAATAGAGTGGGGAATTGATAACCTCGATGTCGATAAGGATAGTTTTTCCCTCGAGTTCAACGAGGAAATTTTGAAATATCCCTTTAGGAGAGGATGGACGTCCATCATAAGTTGTCAAAGTGATGGAAAATGGTATTAGCTCCGAGGAGCCAAGTT
Organism: Picea glauca; assembly: GCA_000966675.3. Lineage (NCBI taxonomy): Eukaryota > Viridiplantae > Streptophyta > Pinopsida > Pinales > Pinaceae > Picea > Picea glauca. The sequence continues at coordinate 182,773 of JZKD02S1687408.1, read as the reverse complement.
TCTAACATAAAATATTGGACATGTTGCATGTGGATGCACCTTCATCAATGATACATCGATGAACTATGATGTTCCGAATCTTGACTAGTATTTGGAAAGCTACCAAAGCAGGGAGATGATTTTCCCCAAAATATAGATAAGATGTGATGAGTTTGGTATCAGTTGGGTCGACTACCCCCAAGGTGAATAATAAAGATTTTTCATTGAGTTGGACTAGTTTGGAGGACCTCCAATACCGACATGGCTTCAAGAGATTGCACCAAGTCATCGACTAGACTATAATTGTGTGCCACCCTAGCTTGAGGGTTCTTAACATTCCATCATAACGGGATGCGAGGGATACGAATGGAGAGTTTAGTTTTAGGGCATGGAATCATCAAGGGTTGCATGAATGTATCTTGAACTACTTCTGAAGTGGTGGAATTAGATTCAGGGGGTGATTTGTATTGACGATTGCATGTTTGCAGAAGAATTTATTCTTCTCTAGTGAGGAGGATATTGCGATCTGTTGGATTTCGAGGGTTTTGATATTGTCCCATATATGGTGGGGAAAGATGCATCTCCTATTGGGTATTCATCACACCTTGGTGTGGAATATAGTTTTTCAATACAGTCAGGGGTGGTTGTTTCAAATATTGTTGTGGGGCCTGCTGAGGGGCAAGCGGTGTTGGAGGACGTGGTGCGTTCATGGAATATTTCATCTGTTTGAAGTAGGAAATTTGGGGCAATGGTGAGTATAATGACCATGCTCACCACAAAGAGAACAAGGGAATTTCATTCAAACATTTTTGTTGTTGTTCCCCCCTTGGATTTTGTTGTTATTGTCCCCTTGGGGGTTATGGTTACCCTATGTTATAACCCTAAATTGAACCATACATGCATACTTAGAATCAAGCCATATAACTTGCTATCTTTTCGAAGCCATCATTGAAAAATCTCTTCTGAAAACCATTTCTTTGAAGGTTTATGCTCCCTGCACCACTACCGCCCGCGTACACATGCCTGCTACCCCACTACAGCCCGCCCACCCTCACAAAATATCATGAAAAGTGGAAAATTGCATAGGATACTAGTTTAAGGGTCGTTACTTAACTGTTTGACTACTCATAGCCAGTTACTCCAACCGTTACTATCCCTTTTGGCCTATAAAATAAGGGGTTGGGGTCCCATTGCAAGAAGAACCATGAGAACATAAAAACTCTTCCCATTTCCATATTTCCCCTTTGCCCCAATATTTGGCAACCACATTATGAGTTTGAGCCAGAATTCCCTTTTCCTCCATTGCAAGTCCTTTCCATTTTCCTAGAGAGAACTGAAGAGGAGAAGGATATGTGGAAGAAATTGGTGCATCGTAAAGAGGAGCCTAGGACCGAGTTCGAGGAGCAGTTCCAGTCTCATATTGTAAGTGACATTTTGTGAGATTAATATAATGAAGTACTTTTTTTGTCCTACCAAATGATGTCCTAAATTTCAATGATTTGTTTAAGCTTCTTGTTTATGATGTCTAAACCACTAATCCATATGTAGAATGCATGCTCGTATCTTCCTGTTTGTCTTTTGGTGAATCCAAGTCAATCTTGGGAGGAGAATTGCAGTCAGGAAACAACCAAGCACAAAGGGATCGACACAAAACATGAAGTTTAAGGTATGCCTACCATATCCCGACACTTTGTCTTTATATATGATTGAGGGGTAATGTTGGTTGAGCCTTGTACTATTGATCTTTTTTTTGGGCTCTAAAGATATTCTAAAATATAACCTCTATGCATCATCTGAAGGTAGGCATTGGCACAAGCATTTTACTTGTTTCCTACGTAGTTTATTACCTTCTGTTTTCAATACCTCATCCTCCAAAGATGAAACACCTACAAAGGGAACAACAATTGTAACAAAAGGAATGACATTTCTCCCATTCAAATGAATGACACTTCCTGCAAAGGGAACAACAATTGTAACAAGGGAACGAGATTCATTACATTGGACCGAACTAATGTTGTATTAATTACCCAACCATCTAATTTGTCAATCCTAGGTTCATAGACTTATGAATCACATGCAAATTATATGCAGGAATCAAGATAATTTAACATAATCTATTGGTAAAGATACAACTTAAATTGAATCATTAATCTAATGCAAGAAGCTGAAACACGGGACTTGGAATTGAATTGCTACAACAAATGACCGAAATGAAATTGCATAAATTAATTTAATCTAGGAATGGAAAATTGCGTCAAAGGAAAAACAACATGTGAAGAGAAACAAAATGACACATGTGATCTTACACTAACAGTAAATCAATCTCAAATTGCATTACAATAATCAAATGACAAATCATGAAACAATAATGAAAACATGAATCAAACTAGGAATCCCTTTATCCACAATCAAACTAATATTTCAAATCCTAATGAATACTACTAAATGACTACCTCGTGGTGAAGAGAGAGCACTCTCTTTTATACATGAGAGCCTTGAATATAATATAACCATATCATAATTATAGATCCACTATTCTCTCAACTACTTCCCCATTATTACAAAGTATGATTCCTTCAAATCCTCACACATATCTCTCGTATATCTTGGATAAGATATGTCAACCAAATATCCATGATCTTCTCCTTGGAATGGGATTTGAATAATTATGTCCTTCAAATGGAAGAAGATACATTTGAGAAGTATTTTTGAATTAATACTT